>SNQJ01S0004120.1:18403-50515 GCA_010110895.2 Picea sitchensis
TCATGATATCCATGATGATATTAATCATGATACACACCTAGTCTACATCAGATTATAGTCTAAGCTCCAGGGTCATGATATCGCATCTTAATTCATCTTAATCTCACATCAGATTAGAATCATGAAATAGTTGATATCATCTAGGCTCCAGGGTCATGATATCCATGAGACTGATTATGGTGTCTTCCACAATAGTCTTTATTTTGAATACTTCAACATGTTTCAGAATTTTCAGTTTAGTAACGATATGTGACCACTTGACATCTTATGCATCTTATTTATTGGTTGTATTTTCATATTTATGTAGCAAAGTGTTTATTTGATGTTGTTGTTGTTTTACAAGTTTAAAAAATTGAAAAAAATGAGTGTTTTTGTATTTTTTTGAGGTCTTGCGACATTTTCCGCCAATGTCGCTGAGAAGTTACATTTCGGACCCTTGCCGACACTTTCCCCGACATGAAATATACAGCATTGATTTAAATATCATTTTATTTTAGAATATTCTGCTCTAGCTTACAGTTCTACTCAATTCATGACATACAGCAGACGGAAACGTCAACTAAAAGAAAATGTGCCCTCACACTGAAGCCACTGAGGCAGTTGTTACTATTCAGGAGGCCGTTCTTGCTATTGAAGATTGTAGAAATGTTGCATGTAGATTAGAAATGTTACATGTCCTAGAAGAATTGCATGATGCTGAAAGTATTGCATGCTGGCTGAGAAGTGTTGCATGAAACTGAGAAATATGGCATGTAAATTGAGAAGAGTTGCATGAAGTTGAGAAGTGCGGCATGCTCGATGAGAAATGTTGCATGAAGGCTGAAGCTAGAAAGTTTCACCTAACTTTACATATGTAGAGATTGTAAGAGTAGGACAAGTTGCCAAAAGTACTGACTGGAGAATTGGATGTTTTTTTTGTGGCAGTTACGATAAATACATATTTTATTTAACTCTACTCCAAAGCCATATCTTGTATGGGAAACATCTGTTAAAATCAGTGTTGCAACAAATAGCTCCCAACTTTGAATGTAAGAGAAACTAATGTGTTATCGGAAGATTCAATAGTTGAGACCATCACATGAATTCAGACTAGTTAACATATTGAAACCCTGACTTAAAAGTGGAATCGACCAGCATATAGAAAGTGTGAAGTGGATCCTTCGAGGTAGTTTGGAAATGGTGTGTAAGGATCAGATTCCGAAGAATAAAGGTATGCACCAATTGCTATCTAAAGGACAAACAAAATCTTCTTATTGCATACCTTTACCAAATCGACAGGAAGTGTTAAGATGACAGATCCTAGAGAAGTAATGTCTGAGAAAAGTAGCTGGTCATTGGATCGGTTTGAGTTAAAGATGACAAACAAACCCAGCAAACTAAACAAAGAACGCTTCCCAGGGATAGTCCCAAAACATCATTCAAACTCTGTGATCTCTGCAAAATTTGACAGTAGCCGAGGCATATGATTAAGATGCAGTAACATCCTGGTGATTGGTAGATGATTGAAACCCTTCAGCAAACAGCCAGGTGCCCAAAAAAATCTGGGATAAAAAAATATTTGGCGATGACCCTTTGGATGTTGGTAAAGACCTTGGATGTTGTGTCTGGAAAACCCTGGAGAAATTTAACAGTTGACAAACAGGGGCATGATTTGCATACTTGAGGCAATGCCCTGATGTATAATCAAATCGTTGGAATATTTTATCCTATGACCCAATGATTTAAACAGTTTGGAGCCAAAATGATTTACAACGGCCCTATTGAATGGTTGGCTTGCCTTGATCTTTTAACACTGGATACCATGTAGATCTGACAATGGATAACAAGGGAAATGACCAGTATAAAAAGGAGACAACATTTGGATAGAAAGTGAAGTCATTTTGGGCAGATCTGGATGTGATGTGACTGTTGCATCAAATTGTAGCAGAAATAAGTGGCAACGAACTTCATAAAAGGAGATTAAAACCCTGGATCGAACCTCTGGGAATTCTGAAAACTAGGACAGTGGGTAGACGGCCCTAAAAGGCATTTAATGGGGCAGCAAACAATAGATCCGATCTGCAAACATAACACAAACTAACCCTGGGATTTGACCCAAAAGAAGAACAGCTGATGAAATATTTCAACCCCATTAGATTTCTGGCTAAGAATGACAAAATGAAAAATCAGCCAGCAATTACTTTCTCAGAATGATATTCATTAAGCTCAAAAAACTAAAAAAAAAATGATGAGTATTAATTTATTTATTGACTGAAGAAACAAGTGAGGAAGTCCTGTCTACCATTAGGTGATGAGGTGGATCTTGGTCTTGGCGAAGATCCCTCATTTTCCTAAGATTGCTGAAGTTCCTCACACCAGCAAGTGAGCATGGGAAAGATTCAAGCTATAGCAAGGGTTTTGAGATATTTTCAAAGAGGGTATGGTCATAAACCGAATCAAGCCTTAAGAAGGGTTAGTAAAGGGTTTAATTAAATCTTATGTGAGAAAGCTAAGCCATAGACAATACCTTTCAAAAACATTCAATTTAAATTAACTATTCAAGGAACAAGATAGGACAAGAATCATGCCTTGTCCAATCAAACCTCAAGCAAACCCTCAGCTTCATCAAAAATCCACCATACCATTGCCATCAATTTAATCATGGGAGAAAAATTCACCAACAATCAAAATATCTCACACCAATTTTTTGGTAAAAAATCATTCATTTATTCTCCGATGAGTGAAAATGTAGGAGGAATTCTTCTTTAATAGGTGAGAAGTCTCCTCAATTACATTACAAAACCATGTGCTAGCTCAAAACCATTTGCTTTAATAAAACCATGAACAAAATAAAATAATAATAAAATACATGGATAATTTGTTCATGAAGTACAAAATTCCTTTAGAAAGGGTCAAAATATAATAAAATATAGCTCCAAAGAGGTGCACCCTTTCTAAAAGCTTTTAGAGGCTTCACACGTACGACTCCAAAATGCAGCAATAATTTTCGCGTGGAAAATTCCAACAGTAGTGTAACTTGGTTAATTTTTTGCCTGATTTTCTATTATGACCCCATTTTGGAAATCTCGCAGCAATTTTGCATCTAATGGTGTAAAGCTAGCGAAATTTTGGGCACTCTATCAAAAGATAACTGCCCCTGAAGTTGACCGCCATGAAAAATGTGCTAAAATCACCTCATAACCACCTCTAACCACTCACATGTGTGAGAATATTCCTCCAAGTGGCTCATGCATGCTCCACACACTAACAAGTGTACAAAGTGATGATGTGGCATCCTAGTCATCACCCAATGCACTGTCACAGATCTCAATTCAGTGACACGTATCTCGATGTGGTACACAGAACCAAAGGCAAATGTCATGGATCCCAATATCTGTAGATATGGCAACAATAGAGTACACGGATTCCAAAGTAGTGTCACGGATCCCAAGGCATGGTACACATATTCTAATGCACAATACCCACTTGAAATGATGGGACTATCTTCCTAGCTAGTCATTAATTGCTGGCACCTAATGACAATCTCTTAGCAAAACATAACAAAATGGGTTAAGTTTAATACTTGCCTAAGTCCTACCTAAGGGAACATAAAACCCATATTTCCTAAGTTTTTAGGTGAAAGATAGGCAATTAATGTGTAATAGTGACGAAAGGGAAGTGGAATGATTCCATGTGATGACCCTCAAAGTCTTAGACATGCATAGGTCATATTTTTTCAATTTTTATTCATCTAGCTTCATTTTGGCTAGAAAATTTTTACACTAGCCTTTTAGAGGGAGCTTATCATTGAGTTACCATCCTCAGCCTGTTTTTTACTACCCCTTTTAGCCTTTTTCTTTAGATGTTCACTTTAACGAAGTCCCTATTCTTCAGATATTCTTTAGACAACCACAGACTAGGGGCATTGGCCTTATAGTGAGGGACAACTTCTTAGCCATAGTGGCTTTATTTGGTTCAGGCTTTGACATTGATCTTTCATTTTGATCTTTGAGAAACCATACATGACAGGATGCAATTATTTTTTTATGTGGATGGAAACGAATGATACTAGGGAGATGAAAAGTGATTAGCATGGTTAGGATATGGACTGCACCATCTAGTCTAAATACCCAGTAGTAAAAGTTAACCAAGCAAAAGACTCACTTCTAATAGAAAACATGTTCCCCAAAGTACTACGAGGCAAGTAATAAAACTATATATGTTATGAAATGTGAATCAATAATCGTTAGGTGTTTACAACTTCACAACACACCCAAAGGTTATATCATCATGTCCAAATAACTATTAATACATGGAATGTCAATGGAGTAAACTAGACCATACCATACCATACCACATCAAAATGCATCTGTCATCTGAGGAGCTGGACTGAAATGAGTTACATCACAATTGAGCTAGCACGATCATGTCTCAATGGAGAAAGAGGAAGGAATTTGTCTGGATTTGACAAAGAGGTGCATGATATCTCATGCAAGCAGTAATATGACACCCTTGCGAGGGTATCCAAAGGTCATTACCCCTGAGAGGATAGCAGTGGGATAGACTGAGAAACACACTAAAGTGAAATAAAACATAAAATCTTAATATAATCTAAAGTCAACATGACTTTATCAATGCCTATGTCTAATGTCTAACTAACCATTATTATAGTATGACCTTTACTTTATAACAAAAAATGTAGTCCAAGGGGAAAAAATTAAATATCTTGAAGATATGAAAGAATCAAAGAAAACAAATTCTAACTTGCCAGCCAAGAATGAAATCTATTTCTCCCGAATGGGGTGTTATTACACCCATAATGACGATGAGATTGGAGTTTCTTGGTGCTACCACTTGGCGCCCTTTTCTCCTTCCGAGGCCAACGAGCGATGTCATGTTTATCTTTGGGATTCTCCTCCATATCCAGCGACCCCCCTTGAAGATTATGATGGCAATTGCAGTACCACTTCAGGGTACAAGCGAATTAAGAAGCATTCATTGTTTCCTCATATCAACAGTTAATAAGCAGGACAAGTACAGGTACGCCCTTGCCATCTATATGTTCGCCATGTAGACAAAGAGTATTCCGCAAAGAGATGGTTGGATCACTCTCGTTGTCTCCAATGTCAAATTGCCCAATTCTCTCTCAGGCTTCTCAAATATTCTCAGCTCCTCTGGTATCTTTTCATTCTCCAGTGTGCCACGTGAGAGAGGGAGGGTTTGCAGAGGTAGTGGTTTATTTCTTGGTCTCGGAGGCAGGCGTGAACGTACCTATATAACGGAAAGTGACGTTGAGGAAGGGTTGGGTGACACAAAGAAACAGATAGAAGATCCAAGCCAGTGTTTGAACCTAGCTGACAAAATGCAAGAGTCTGGCAACAATGAGGAAGAAGCAGAGGTCTGGAGCTATAAGGTGGAATGGGAGGATTTACCTCTGGCAAGGAATTCCAAGGGTGTAAGAGAAGCTCAACATGTGAGCTCTACGGCAGCCTCTGTTCAATTGACTACGACCCCTCCTTTGGATAATTGTGTTGGTTCATCTCCCACGAGCATAGACAGATACTCTCTTTCGCCAACAGTTGCTCCCCCACCCTTCAACATTGACAAAGAGAGTCACATTGCCCAGTTCTCTGAGGAAAAAATTGAGTCTCATTTTAGATTTGAGACGAGACATGGCTGAACAGCAATTTCGACAGGAGGAGATGAAATTGAAACTAGACCTGTTGTTGGACTATTGCTCTCCTTCATCGAAGCAACATAGGACTTGAAATCACGGGATTTGTACCTATGCCAAAGCCCCAACAAAAGTCCCCAAATCCGTGTAACTACAAGATAACCTACCATTGTCACCTTAGTAGGAAATCCCCACGTTTTAGTGATGGATGAGGTCCACCAAAGGGGAGGCGTCCCCGATAACCTCAAGGGATCTGACAGCAAGTGATATAGTCAAGCTTGGAGCACCCTCTCACTAGTTACCTAAGTCAAAAGGTCTATGTCTGTGAAATTGAGGCAAAGGGAAGTATTCTGGGTACTTTCCTGGAACAAGAACAAGTATAGCATATATATAGCAATTTCTAAGTACAAATATGATAATAATACCTCAAAAGACAGTAGACAACGGAAATATATGATAGCTGGTGCAAATATGCAGCAAGACAACAGTTTATAACAGCCAAATAAGTTTTGCAACAGCCACAAGAAAATCAGTTCAGAAATGCATGAATTTACAGTGTAAACTTAGCATAAATCCAATAGATTGTATCCCCACCATTCCAAGCAAACTCTAAGTGCGTTAGACTAGTGTTAGGTTAGTGTATGCAGCAAATTACAGCAGTTAGGATGGCTGTAGCAGAGATTTTCAACAGCAGCAACAGAATTAGTAGATTAGACTAAACTAGGGTTAGAGAAAGTTAGTGAAAGCCTTAGAGAATAGTGTTTGAGAGATTGTTTGATCAAATTCCTTTAAAAGAGCAATGAAATTAGTGCCTTTTGGGCTATGGAGTCATTTACAACAGCACTATAAATGCAACTTGGAGAATAATGATACCAATGTCCAAGGAAATGGAATGAAGTTTAAGGTGCTAGCACCTTAGGGCCTTAAACTTCAAATATTGAGAGAGAAATTTGCTAGAGAGCAAGCTCTTTTGGGCCCTAGCGAATTCTCTCTTCCTTGGATTCTTAAAAAATAATAGCAACAAGCTTCTAGAACCAAACTCCTAAAGTACTAGCACTTTAGGGCTTTAGGAGCTTATTCTAGACAAGATTCTCTTAACAAAATAATGGGTGGATAATCTAGAAAGAGGAGGAAACACCTTATGCTCCTCTCCTAGGGTTTTAAACTATAAATATCTATCTTCAATATGAACAAGTAAAATTACCATAAACATCCAATATATGAAATGAAATTGCAGATTTTACTTACTTCACCAAGATTAAACCATGCACAAACCTTAGTTGCAGAAATTTCCACCAAGAATAAGCCAAGAGACATCCAAAATTTGCTCCTCCAAGCCTAGCGCATAAGTAAAAGAGACCAAGTATGCCAAAGATAGCGAAAATTTCAGACCTCCTCTTGTGTAAGAGGAATTAGTTATGTTGAAATGAAATGCCAAGAGGTGTATTTATATCACCTCTTTGGCCTAAAATGTCAACTTTAAAAATATAATAGGGTCGACCTTTAGAATTTTCCCTTACAATTACAAAAATTCAAATTTTACATAAAATAACCCTAAAAAGGGTGACGTCATCCCTTCTAGGGTGACGTGTTCCATCAAGATGACGTTGATGTGGAAGTGTGCAACGCTAGGCCTCCAAAGGCCATCCATCATGCCACATTTGCCCAAACATCAAATCATAACCCTCCTCCATCAAACCCTAGTCTCCTCACTGACGTCATGAGCTAGGTGGTCGACGTCCAAGCCTCCAAAGGCTAACGTCCATGTGGAAAGAGGTGGGAGCTCGTCTCCTAGCCATGCCAAAGTGCCTCCAAAGGAAACAACCTCCTTCTTCAATGTGCAAATGGTGATCAAAAGCCCACCTAAGACGTGGGATTTATGCATCCTGTTAGCATTGAGAGTCACCCTCAGATTGCAAGAGGATAAGCCCAGTACCCATCAGAATGTTTGGTGGATGTTGGTTTTATGAGTGGAGGTCAAATGGACAAAACTCAATACAAGAATCATTTTAACACAGAAACTGTCCCAGCAATGCACAGGGAAGTGAGGGCCTCATTAACTTCAGTCAGTGATTTGAGTTTAAGTGTGAGCAGAAGGAAGACTTAGTGAGAAAGGTGGACGAGTCTGCCATGGGCATCCAGCTTTCAAGCAGGTTGGTGAAGAAAAACTCAGGCTCAAAAACACTCTTGAACTTAAGCTTCAGACACTGAAATATGTCACAGAAACATAATGATCAAACCTACATCACAATGCAACTACAACAACTCGACTGGATCCTCCATGCCCGAGCCTTTCAGTGTAAGGGGGAATAAGGTAACAAGGAAGTTGACTAAAACTGGTCACAACAATACTATAATCAAACCTACATTACAATAGAACTACAACCCTCGACTAGATCCTCCATGCCCGAGTGTTTTAGCACAGTTTTTACAAAGAGATGAGAGAAGTTGACTTCTATTAATGCGGAAGTCTCAAATTTGATACATAACCAGAGAACAGTTCTGGCATCAAAATATTACAAAATAGGGAGCTTTGCTCAACCAGTTGACGACCTTAACAAAAACTTATCTTGAGCTATTTATACTCA
Organism: Picea sitchensis; assembly: GCA_010110895.2. Taxonomy (NCBI): domain Eukaryota; kingdom Viridiplantae; phylum Streptophyta; class Pinopsida; order Pinales; family Pinaceae; genus Picea; species Picea sitchensis. Next base: position 26,645 of record SNQJ01S0004120.1, read on the forward strand.
AACTTCTTTACAACTGCAAGAAGTGAGATCTGATCTTACCATACTGTCTAAAGATTTCCATCTGAGTACTTCTATGTCGGACTACGCGTAAATCTTCCTCGGGCTGACAGTTTTGACCCTACCGACAGAGCTCTCCATGCCTTCTATTTATGGATTGAGCCGAGGTTTCAACTACCGACCTATGTCCATTAAATGATATCTCCTCGAGATCGAGACCAGGCCAAGTAACCAGGGGGTGGCCACTTCTTGTGATTAAATACGACGTTGAATGAGCATACGAATTCGGGACCATCGGTCTGATCGAGACCTGTGACCGGGGCGGTCCTTCTATTTTAGTACCGTCGTTGAAATTTAACCGTCCACTAAAGTTGGGATACATCAAACCTTGCATGGAGACGACACCAAAATTGGCATTTAATAGCCCTGGATATGGAGCAGTGGATGAGCGCCATGTATCTTTGGCCCTTTTTTCAACGTGACCTCGGGCTGAGACTCGACGCTTATCCCACATGTTGTTTCGTGATTTCAAGCTTCGAGATTCTTCACATCACTCGACTCCATATTTCCCGATACCCGAATCGACGAAATCACTTTACTCAAATCGACAATCAGATCTGCTTCGTAGTCGAAGGCTGCAATTGCCTCTTCGGAACTCTGAATCAGCCAGCTCTATGCAATGGGCATTGGCCCCTCTTCCTAGGCCCGCCTCTCACATGACCTTGGGCTATGACCCTAGGCTTAGCTCCTTAGGCGCTTCGGGCTTCAAACTTCGGACGCTTTGAATACAGCTCCTGCCAATCCTTTTGAATTCCGAACTTCAGATTTCTTCGAAAGAGATCTACGATCCTCCTCGACCAACAATCAACAACTTAGATCATACCTCGTTTCCACTTTGAAACTTCGGGTTTCGACCCTTTTGACGACGACTTCACGGCTTTCTCCCAAATCGCAAACCCCGAATCTTCCCTTATCAACCATGAGTGAAAAACCTATGAATGGTGCGCGGAAAAGGAGAAGACAGAGCAGGGGTGCAAGCTTGGGTATTCACAACAAACGCTTACGACTCCTTAACAACTTCATGTGATAACACATCCATCCTTGGGCTCCAAATCCCTCATGAAGGTTCGAACAAAGTCATCTCCTCATGAATACCTGTCCACCGGGCGAGATCCTGCAAATACAAATAAATGTGCCCTCCAAGGGTCCATAAATCACAAGAATCATGCCAAGTAAGCCACATCTAATAATGCAACCACCCAAACATGTGCATCAAACCCCCCTTTTCAAACTAAACAAATGCTCAAAGACCTTGTACAATTTGTCAAATTTAGGTATGGGAGGGGTGTCAAGGCATCCTATTGGGTCAATCAATCCCCAAGTCAAAGATGTTTCCCAAGGGAAACCCATCTAAGTCATGTGTGAGTATGAGGTGGAGTGGGGTAAGACTTATAGGCATGGGATTCATGACATACAAGGGTTCATACTGTCTCATTTATGGGTTCCTTTGTAGAGGGTATGTTTCCCTTCGTCCGTGATGCAACATTTTTCCAAGCCCATTCATTGCCATTAATTGATTAAAGTCCAAAACAATTGGTTACTATAAGACATGGAAAGAAAAGAGTATCGCAACGTCACTTGAATCTTAGGTACATTGAGTGCCATATGCATGGAAAGAAAAAGACACCGCATAAATGCACCTCCTCGACAAGTGGGGCATATATTTAATGTGAATTTGCTTTTGCGGGTCTTTCAATTCTTTTAGGAGAAACATTTCATTGTTCTCAAGACCTCTTGGACAAGCATCTAGAAGGTTCATGATTGGCTTTTATATTTTGCCAGCTATATTTCCCTCTAGGCCTTAAGCCCCTTCTTCCCATGAAATGAGGTACAATCCCTTCTTGGGTCAATGCAACCGAAAACCCAAAAGATGAGAAGACGAAATGGAAGAAGTATGGAAAGTGATAAATATGATTGGGAATGGTACGATGACTCTTCAAGGAACCCCCCAGTAGCACCCCATTCCCAAGGGTGACCAACTTATTAGGGCGTAATGGCACCCACCAAGGTTAAATAAGGAAAAAGGTCTCATTTCCAAGCAAACAAGTAATCAAGAAAGGATTCTTTGCAACATATTCAAATGCTTCAATTATTAAAGCGACACTTACCATGAAACCGGACTTATTACCTCATGAAGCAAGACATGTCCTCTGGGACTAGGCCGGTGTGATGGATGTTGCTATGTTGTCGGTGATAATTGATGGTGCGAGTCAAGATAGGAGGGGCCCTATGGGGCTATGCTAATCAATCTAGCTCTCGACACTCCATGTCTGCTACCTGTGGGACTCGAGACATGATCTCCTTAGTTACCCCTAGCCTGGGGGGGTAACAGGACTCAGGAGTTGCTTCATCAACGGGTTACCGTCCTGGAATGGCCATCTCAAAACGAATGCAATGCCCACTCGGACAAGCAACCTCCATGATGCTCAAATGTTCGTCTCTAAGTTACAAGTTCCTTCTTGTCTTGGTAGTTTATGGTGTAAAAGACTTGTCAATGATATTGTTAAAGTCTTTCAAATTTTGGCTTTTGGGTCTAACTCATGGACAATATGGTCTGAGTGCCTGGGTTGGTTTCCTTTGTTGGTGGCCCAAGCAGTAGGATCTCTTCAATGTACTATGATTTTGGTTAATAGAAGGTAACACGCTCTAGCTTACAAATAAAAAAGAATAAAAGCCATTTCCACAAGACATCACAACCCATTGTGACCAAGAATCATAAGAGAAGCAAGATGCTAGGAAGAAATTTGACAAAAACGTATCAAAGAAAGATGAAGAAAATAATTTCCTAGGGGGTCTTAATCAAAGGTTAATTGCACAAATCAAAGAGTTAAATGATGAGAAGAACAATAAGAAATTACAATAGAATCAAGATCTCAAGAAGAAATTCAACAAGTACTTATTAGAAAAAGATGAAAAAAATTCTCGCTTAAGGAATCATAATTAAAACCTACTTGCACAAATTAAGAAATTAAAAAATGAGAAAAAGATGCAAAAGAAGAAACAACTCATCGACAAGGAAACAATAACATATCCAAATGCACTAAGGAAGTTTCCTAAGGTTATAACCCAAACCATGGATAAGAGTACTATCACAAATGCAATCAAAGTTGAAAAATCAAGTGAGAATTTACCTATACTCAATAGGCCATCAATTGACAAGGAGACACTTACTAAAGCAGTAACGGTCAATGGTCCATTTGTCGCCATTGACAATCCTAGTATATCAAAGGGAAGTTCAAATCTAAAACCCTATCGTCACCCAAATTACAAAAATCATCACACAAATCAAAAATCAATGCACATTTTGAAACAATGGAATACCAATTCAACTCATTTCTAAAGGAATAACAAGAATCATAGCCGAAGAAGTCCTAATAAAATATCACACCATATAGTTACAAAAAAAATCGAATTAGGATGCATTGACCCTTCCACAATGTGACAATGTTGTTCAACACTATGAAGATCATACCATTTAGTTTCTTCAACCATAACAACATTAGGAATAGAGCACCAAGTGAAATCATTATAGTTAAGAACAAAGATGTAGAATTTTCCAGATTATGCTTGAGGAGTCGGGACAAAACATCTTGAAAGATTGGGGGGGCAAGGTAACAAATATAAACACACCTATAATAAAAATAATAGTAATAATAATAATATTAAATAAACAAAGGTCACATGTCTAAAAGGCATGTGTATTCAAGTATGTTACCATTCAATGTATGCTTATACACAACGTCACATGCTATTGTAATTATCAATCATATTATATATTTAAAACATTATATTTATCCTTTATGGATTTCTCATTGTTGTCCTATTTATTTTGGATATTCACTATTGAATATTGAATATTCCTCGCGAACAAGAGATTGAAGTAACCTCAGAGAGGAGCCTCATGGCTAACTGTTGAAGAATAGTGCATGTTGCCCCAAGTGTTGCCCACCAAGAAGAGGGCTTCTTAAGCCACATGTCTCTAATCACATTATAGCCTTTGAATCTCCCAGTTGCAGTAGAAAACTCTACAAAGCCTTCCTCCACCTCATCAAGGGAAACTTTGTTTTGATATAATCTTCTCAATGCAATCTTCCTCCCCTCTAAAATCTCCATGTCCATGTGAGGAGGGACTCTACATGTAGGTCAAGAGTTAATCCACTCATTACTGTAGTACTTGGTATTCAACAAGTGAGCCATGCAATGTAAAGGTGTAGAATTCTTCTCCCACATACTAACAAGAATATCATATATGGTGGTGAACAAGATCTTTATCGATGTCCCATACAATATGACCCAAACAAACAATATGGCCCAATCTATATCTGCAGACTACAACAAAGATCTAACACTTTATCCTTCACCTTCTTTGATTCATTTAAATCTTGCTTTCCCCAAAAATCCCAAAACTCTGAAATAACCACAGGTGCAAGTGCAGTTTTGGCCTTAACCTCTTAAGCATGCTGAATGAGGAATCAAACCAAGTATCTGCAATCTCCAAAAATGATAAATGTGTGAAAATTTTTATATATTGTGAGGGCATGGGTATGATTTTGTGCAAAAATATGGATTTGGTGTGCATCAAGGAATAACTCTCCAATCCATGTCACATTTGAAGCAATAGATTTAAGTGCTGGATTCAAAGAATAAATAATGAAACATGTCCAAAATAATTCTAGATACTTAGATTCCACAGTCAAGTTGGCAGGATTGCAAATAGGTGCATTGTCTAATTTCAACACAACTATCAACACCTATTTCTCCAATGACTTTGATGAACAACTCACCCATATATGTTGCATCCCTGTATTTTCCAAGAGTATCCACTACTTTCAAGAAGATCATTCCACTCTTTGATGACACCATGAAATTGATCAGAAGACGATGTTAAAATATTCGATGTGCTCACCCAACCATAGGCACGCAACCACCCCCGGGCACCTTAACCTTTGCTAGATAAAATGGTTCCGAAAAGCCACACTAGAACCAAGAGATAAACCCTAGTTGCAGCAGTAGCACGAGATGCAACTAGAAAACACCATCCAACTGCAGCAACAACACAAGACAAGGAGAGCGCACCTTCTCCAAGGGTAGCACACAAGAGAGAGAGTCTCCACAACCACAGAACAAGAACAATACTCAACTGCAACAGTTGTAGTTGCACTTCTTCCCCAAATTTGCACCTTCAAGAAATCCACCAATATACTCCAAGATGTCACCAAGAATACCACCAAGAGATACTAGAAGGTAGGGTGCATATCTTAGGCTAGAAAGCGCTACAGAGAGAGACCAAGATTCACCCCAGAAGATGCACTTTCCTTTCTTGCAACTGCAGCTCCAAACTTGCGCTATACTTTTCTGAGAGAGTGAGTGAAGTGAGAGTGTACAAATGACCTCAAGCGCCTCCTATTTGTAGTGGTTCTTGTCACCTATCTGGGCCGACTTGTCCTTCTAGAAGCTAATACTTTAATATTAATTATTTTACTAAGCCGACTTGTCTTCTAGGGTTTTTACACATCCGTTTAGGATTTCTCTGTCTTCCAGAATATTCTATTCTAGTCAAAGGTTACACATGGAGGTTAATACCTCCCGCAACTACCATAATATCAACAGATGGCACTGGATCCATCCATCCATCAGAAGCAATAATAACAGCAAAGGAGGGCATGTTGATTTAATAGGTGTTAGGAGTTTATCCACGTCCTTCTTTGCCTTAATCAACAATGTGGTTCTAAGCTTCTCTAGACTAGGAAGCACATTCCCAACTAGAGCTTGTTCAACTAAATATTGAACATCTCAATAAAGAAAGGAGACTCCACAACATTAAATTAAAGGAAATTGAGATAGAAACCAAACTAGATGGCAAGATCAATCTCCTCTTGTCGCCCTTGGTGAATGATCTTGACCATTGGATTGTTAGGCAAATGCCTCTTCCTTGTTGCTATTACCAATTCACTGTCAAAATCAACGTCACTCTCACTTTTGCTAGATGACTTCTTCAAGAATGGAAGTGGATCATCATCTTTGTATGTTTTACATGTTGTTGTTGTTGAATTTTGAGCAGCTGCAGAAGTTATTCTTTTCAAGCAACCCTCCTAGCTGCCCTCTCTCAAGCTGGCCTCCAAGCTGCCCTCCTCAAGCTGACCTCCAAGCAGCCCTCCTCAAGCTCGCCTCCAAGCAGCCCTCTTCAAGCTCGCCTCTTCCTAAACCGTCCTCCTGAAGCTGCTCCCTTTCCAGGTCAGCCTAGGTCATCCTAACCTAGCTATTCTAACCTAATTCCTATCCTATCCTAACCTAGGAGGTGGCCCTAACCTAAAACTACCTAACATAGACTCTATCCTATATAAAGAGAGGGAGGCACCCTCTCTTCATATCAGTCTACATATCAGTTTTATATATCAGTTTTACATCAGATTAGTTCACTTATTCTGAGCAGCAGTTAGAGCTATTCTGAGGGAGCAACATAGGTTATTCTGAGGCAGCAGCAAGGCCTATTCTAAGGCAGCAACTACTCTATTCCAGCAGCATCCATCTACTCTATCATGTAGCAGCTGATAACTCAGTTCTGGGCAGCATATAAGAGGTTGTTCTATAGCAGCAAATATACTCTGTTCTGGAGGTGTGTAATGTTCCCAAACCAAGATGCCCAAAACATTTTGTTTTCATTGATTTTTATGTGTTTTCTGGTTGTGGCATTTCGTCAAACACTTTGCAAACTTAAGTCTCATGAGTTGCGCTAAGAGTTATAAAGGTTGTTCTTTGTGTGTTTGCAGCAAATAAATGATAGCAATGCAACAATGGAGTATACTCAACAAGATGCAAGATCAACAACATAAGTAATAACCATAAATACCTCAAATCTGATTTATTAGTAATAGATCTTTGACCTCATACAAAATGGTGCAGATCTGGAATACATATATGAGAATAAAGTATATGACTGATAAAGCCTCTGAGATACAAGGTAGATGAAGATTCAGGCTTCCAAAAGCCTCTCCAAGCTGTAGACCAAAGAACCCAGATGATCCAACTCAATCCCTAGCTGTCATGTGATGTCATCTCTCTGCATAATGCGCCCCTCCTTGCAGTAGAAGACCAAGAATTCGGCCTCTATGAAGATGGCCTCCAAACCCTCTAGGAGAGATGCCAAACTATAGATTGGGCCACTGGAAACCCCCTGGTAGAGTCTCGGGCTGAATGATGGAGATCTAACCCCCCAAATGACTGAATCCTCTATCTACAGTGCGCCCTCCTGGCTGTAGAAGACCAAGAATTTGGCCTCTATGAAGATGGCCCCCAAACCCTCTAAGAAAGATGCCAAACTATAAATAGGGCCACTAGAAACCCCCTGGTAAAGTCTCGGACTCAATGATGAATATCTAACCCACTAAATGACTGAATCCTCAATCTGCAGTGCGCCCTCCTGCTCTCCAACTTGTGCCAAACTCCAAGAAATAATTTGACAGAGAAACTCCTCCAGAAAGGGCTAGGAAAGGCGCCCTAGACCCTACAAAGAATACCCAGAATTCCTTTTTCCTCAGAATCCTTCTCCTCTGCCTAGATCGAGCTATTCTCCTCAAGGTGGTGTGCCCCCTGCCAAAAAACCCCAAGTGTTGCGCCCTAGCTCTCTCTGAACCTGTGATTGATGTATAAACCACCTGTAACTGAGTAGATCTGATGTAGAATGGTGAGGGAGGAATCTTTCACCTCCGTGACCAAGCTTGGATCAAGATAGGTGGGATCTTTCACCATCGAGTTGATCTCTAGGGTTTGTTAAGTCAAAACCCTCAAAACCCCCAAGTGCATGGGCTCACTAGCAAGAAGCTAGATATCAAATGATAATCAACATAATTGGAGAATAGAGGCCCCCATCTCTCTTTTATCAACCCTGCTCACCTTGTCTCTCCAAGTTACTTTTACTTTATTTAGTTATTAATTAATTAATTAACCATTTTACCTCTAAAAAGTAGTTTATCCCTCCTTGTGGCTTCCCTGGCCACTAAAAGTCACTTCTCATCATACTATCATGTAGTGCTATTCATCCCGATTCCAATGAACTATTACACTAAGAGGTTCCTCCAAGTATTATGCCCAATATGACCTCCTTAGTGAATTTAATTAACATATAGCCCAAAATAACTTAAAATCACGGAAATCATTGGAATGCAATGGAACCAGAGCCAAGCTGAGCGGAATGGATCATAATGATGAAATAAGATGAGTGATGCAAGTCGGACACCAAAAAACCCTTCAATAGCTCTTGTATTCGCTATAACCTCCATCTGGCTACTCTGGTCATCATAACACTCTGTAAAATAATGATGCCCCAAAGTGGGGACATTACAAGGTGTGTTTGACAACAACAGAAGGTGTTCTGAACAGCAACTATAGGTTGTTCTGGACAGCATCTAAGGGCCTTTTCTGAGGGTGGAAAAACTATGTTCTGAGCAGGCAATCTGAGGCATCCTTAAAGGCAATTCTGAGACAATCTTAAGGACAAATTTGGAGCAGCCAACAAGCAACAACAAAACAGTTATGTAACAGCAATAATGGTAATGTTTATGCCATTATTATAGTTCTTTGCATTTCATTGGATAAGAGCATAATAAGAACAAGATCACTGAGAAATACACATTCACAAGAGACACAGCATTTATCCTGGGAAACCCTCTAGGGGAAGAAAACCCAGCAAAAACTTCCTTATCATAAATGGCTTATACAATGTTCAAGAGATAGCATAAAATGCTTTATACAATGTTCAAGAGATAGCTCAAACCAATACGTAGTCCTCTCAAGAGATGCTTCACTCTCTTCTCCTCTCTCCAACTTCTAACTTTCAAATTTCGCCTCATAAGAGAATGAACAAGTGAGTTGTGTGTAAGAAGTGAGGCTAGCCTCTTATTTATATATCAATCTAGTGAAAGGTCACACCGCGTAATGACCTCTCACTTTGGGTGGTAAACCCACCTTTAATTAATTCGGGTCTTCAATAATAACTGCTAGTCAATTCTTATTCTCCACTTTGTAATTGTTCCATGACCAACTGCTAAAGGATTTAGTCTCATAATTACCGACATGATTAATCCTCAATGGGGATTAATCCAATAACAGCCAATAATAATAATAATGACATGACTAACTCTCAATGGGATTTAATCCAATAACAAAATAATAATAATGACATGATTAATCCACAATAATGAATCCAATAACAAAATAATAATAAGAATTTTCACATTTACATTATTTCAACACTCCCCAATGCCAGGTATTCTTCATCAAAGACGCTTAGAGAGGTTCCATCATCGGGTATCCGAGGACAATACTGGCCAATATCATCTTGAACCATTGTTATTCACCACATTTATTAGTCATCGAAAGTTTTCTTCATCGAAGTAATGCCATCATCATTCCCTCATAACGCTATCATTATCTGCATCAAATATTTATCAGTGAAAATGATACCTCATTATAGCACTAGGTTGTCACATCACAACACTACACTAATTACACGTCACACGCATAAGCCGGTAGCCTCGTCACATCTTGCTTTACATCTAACAACTAGGTCGGGCAAGTAATATCATCATCTCGCTTTACGCCCAACAACTAGGTTTGCCGGTGTATCACAACGCCATGCTCTTACTAACAACTAGGTCGGGCTATTGACTCATCTTGTTTTATGTCTAACAACGAGGTCGTGGGTTAGCGGAACACATCAACATCTCGCTTTTACATCTAACAACGTAGGTCAGAAGTGATGAATCATCTTGCTTTACGCCTAACAACTAGGTCAAGCAAGGAATCAATGGTGTTTTGCTTTAATGCCTAACAACCAGGTCAAACATAACTCATCTTGTTTTCACGCCTAACAACGAGGTCGGTTAAAGGATCACACAACACATGCTTCACGCCTAACAAATGCAGGCCTAAGAAGCACTCATCTTGCTTTATCGCCTAATGAGGTCAAGTCGATCACACTGGCCATGCTTTGTGCCCAATGAGGTCAAAAGCATGACTCATCTTGCTTTACATCTAACAAATGAGTCAAGGATCACATACCGCTGCATTACGCCCACAAATGGTGGTCGAAGCATGACTCATCTTGTTTTCACGCCTAACAATGAGGTCGTGGCTAGTGATCACACCTACGCCACAGTTTTTACTGCCTAACAAATAGTGTGGTCAAAAGCATGACTCATCTTGCTTTAATGCCTAACAAATGGTGGGTCAAGCAAGGAATAAGATCTACTCACCCTTTCAGGGAATGTCCTTTCTGACAATACCAAGCTTATCCTCGAAGTGTTCAAACTTTACACGAGATAGAGGCTTAGTCATCACATCGAACTTGTTCATCCGTTACCGTAAATTGAGCTTCAAGGCTCCTTTCTCATCATGTCGCATGAAATATGTTCTATCTCCTATGTGCTTCGACCTGTCGTGGAACACAGATTCTCTATCATTTTAATACGCCTTTGATTGTCACATATAGGATCGCTGCTGTTCTCATCTCCAAATCAAATAAGTTCACAACTTCTCGGTTATAGCTTGCAAATTAGCAATATAAGAATGTACTCGCTCACTGTATCAGAGCAATACGTAGATTGCTTCACTGCCACGAGATTATAGTCGATCCCAAACTCCAAACAATGCTCTGGTGTTTTTCCACGAACGCCTTCAATCAAGATCAGTATTTCCACTCAGTGTGAAATCATGACTCCATCATAGCTAAGACCATAATCCATTGTACCTTTAAGGTACCACATCACATGATTTGCAACAAAAAGGTGAACATGTATGGGATCTAATAGATACTGACTCAAGGCAAAAAATATATCTATCCTGGTATTCGTCAAATACATAAACAAACCAATAATATATCCTGTACAGAGTAACATCAACCAAATATGACGAAGTATCAACCAACAACTTCAAATTTTCTTCCATGGGTGTATTCATGAACTTGCATCTCATACGTCAATCTCTTTAAGATTTTGACCGTACTGTTAAGGAAGCACTTTCCTGACTACTACACTTCAAGTCCTAAGAAGTAATGTATTAGGCTAAGGTCTTTTCATTTCAAATTCAGCGGCAAGACTCTCATACATTCAACATGAGCTTTTCTTCTCCGGGGCTAAGAATAAGTCATCCACATACAAGTATTTAGTATTACGGGTTCATTCTCCATGATCTTGAAGTAGAGATTTGAATCGCTTTACTCTTGGTAGCCCAAGCTCGCTGTTAGGTAACCGTTTATATCGGACATACCAAGCTCGAGCTTCGCTTCAACCAGAGGTCCCGTCTCCGGGATTAGTGTATCTCGCCAGAGCTAATGTCTCCTTCATAGCTCCATCTCTTCCTTTAGGAAAGCCACGAGAAACAAATCTTGCATTATATTTGTCAATACTTCCATCACAGATGTTTTATCTTGAAGAGCCATTTTGACGGTACCACATCTCTCACCTTTTGGTTTGTGAACTATTTCCCATACATCACTTTTTATTATGGATTGGTATTCTCCAAATGGTGACCGGCCCATTCCTTCATCCTCGATGGCCTCTTCAAAACATGTAGGTTCCTCATCAAGTGATTGTACATCAAAGCCGGGTAACTAGAGAATGGCTTTGGTTTCTTCTCACCGCTCCTCGCGGTTCCTTCTATAACACCATACTTCTCCATCTCAATAAGCTCTCTTGCCCAAGCAGCTTTCTTTTATGGGAGAAGGTCATTTGAGGAGCTTCTTGAACTTCGTTATATCATGATCTTCGTGAGTCTCCTCATCGTAGTTATGACTTCTTATGCATCTTTGGGAACTTCCCTCATTGATTCTGTAGTCCTGGGATTTAAAAGTTCCTCTTCATATACCTCTTCAAGCAAGCATCTTCTTGATTTCTTGCGTACTTTCATCAAAGGTCACGCCCCTGATGATCTCAATATGAAGGGGTGACTGTGCATGTAGGATTCTCTCAAGGCCTTGGATACCTCTATCCCAATAAATATTCTTCTTTCCTGGAGGCCCTGTTCTTGTTTCTTTTTTCTCTTTTTGTATATGGATAAACACTGACAGCCCAAATATTTTTGAGATGGCTTACCTCTCATTTCTTCCTAAGTGAACATTTCTTCTCGGGTCTTGAACCCAAGTGTACCATGGGATAGTTTGTTCTCACATAACAACAGCTATAACTCCGCTTCCTACCTACACATAGAATATTCATGATTCACGCATCAAGATCCATATGGAGAGTAAGTTCTCTTAGGTCCGACAATAGTAGAGTCCTCTGGCTATTGAGTTTTCTCAATCTAGCTTGTAGTTTGATTCTCCTATTCTCGATGGGATATTGATAATCATCTCCAAGAGTTACTTTCTCTCTCAGAAAACTTTCCAAAATACAAGAGAGTATTCTCTTACCCGCCATATGCTTTGATGCACCGCTATCAATGAGCCATGTGTCTTCTTCCGTGTGATACTGCATCCCCGAGAAATGGTAGATTTAAGACACATGGTCTTTAATCATTTTCATAGGTGGTTCTTCATCTCAGCAATGCAGCATGTTGCCTTTGTGCTCTCCTTGTACCTTCCTCTTTGACTAGACAATTGTTCAGCCTTGTGTCCCATCTCTTATCACTTATGATATACTGTATAGATGAGAGATCTCCGCCCTGGCGCTGGTCGCTTCTAAAATTTCTTTGAATGAGATTCTTTCTGGATTGTTGAACTTGTTTGATGGTTGTGGTTCTCTATGAGATCCTCTTCAAGTAGGGTTTCTTCCTTCCTCCTCAGAGAAGCTGTGGCTTTGATCATCGCTCCTTTGCTAGTAGTAGTGTTTCACGACATACCTTGTCTCTCTCTTCTTAAGTGCATTCTTCCCATATAGGCTTTCAAACCTGTAGTTTTTCCTTTCGGCCAAGATAACAATTTGACCGGACAGCGCGCATCCCGCTGTCTTGCGAGGACCATTTAGGCTTATTTATTACAAATTCTTCGGCTCTTCGCCGCATGATGTCTCCAATCGCTAACCCGTTTCCTTTATCTCAGACTGCAGAAGTGCATTCTTTGAATCATTTCTCCTTTTCTCAGATCTTGGTATTCTTCAACCGGAATTGAGATTCACCTCATTGATGTTCTTACCTTCATATAGTTTGCTTAGAGCATCAAACATCTCCTCTGGTTTCTTTGACGATACATACCTGATCGTGGTCTTTGATTGAATCAAGAATGATTCTTCGAGTCTCGATTGAGTCCCTTTCCGACGTTTCGGGCTTCACGACATCTCGCCGTTCCTTCACCTTTTCTTTGATAAATCTTAATAGGTCATTCTCTCGCAAGGATCAGACCGATCCCATACTTCCAAGCACGGAAATTGTCTATGCCTTCCAATTTATCAACAAGCTCTGTGCTTGCAGACATCTTTGTACTTCTGGCAACAAACACCAAAACAAGTGCTCGAAATCAAGTTTGACCTTACCAGGAGGTGCAATTGCCTGAGGCGAGTAGCCTGGCGTCCTCAGATCTGAGAAAATCCAAAATTTACCCCATCAAACTTGACCAACAGATTTCTAAACCGGTGCTTCCTAAGACTGTACTTCCGGGTACCTGGCATTTCCGTAATTGGTAATTTTGTGAAACTAGGGTTTCACTTTTCCGAGATCCGTTCACTAAAAGGCAGCCTAGGTGCCAAATTGACCTGGGGAGGTGCAACTTAGGATGTTAGGGAGCTAAAAATACTCAATTTTGCAATGCAATTTTGGGGTACGAATAAAGACGTTTTTTCCTCAGAAACGGTGCTTCCTTCAAAGTTGGGCTGACCATGTTAATGTTTATGCCATTATTATAGTTCTTTGCATTTCATTAGATAAGTATAATAAGAACAAGATCAATGAGAAATAATATTGATTATTAAGAGACACAAGATGGTTCGAAACCTCTGTAGTGGAAGTTATTATCCCAGCAAACTTCCTTATCATAAATGGCTTATACAATGTTCAAGAGATAGCTCTAAACCAACATGAAGTCCTCCTAAGAGATGCGCCCACTCTTTCTTTTCTCCTTAACTTAATTTCACTGCCTAAGAGAATGAGTAAGGAAGCTGTAAGTAGCGGGCGCTAGCCTCTATTTATATCAAACTAGCACGTGCGAAAGGTCACAACTAGCAGAGCCGACCTCTCACTCTAGGTGGATAAAACCACCTTAATTAATTGGTCTTCCATCCCAATCATAGTTTTAATTTTTATTCTTCACTTTGTAATTGTCTCATGACCAATCCTGGTGCGATTTGGTCCTTATACAATTACTCACATGATTAATCCTCAATGGGGATTACACACACAGTACAATAATAATAATTGACATGATTAATCCTCAATGGGGATTTAATCCAATAACAAAATAATAATAATGACATGATTAATCCACAATGGGGATTTAATCCAATAACAAAATAATAATAAGAATGCTCTTTGCAGTTACATTATTTCAACAAATAAGAATTATTGTCTTAGCGCTATTTCTAAGAAGAGTCTTGTCAGTTCAATATACTTGTTTGACTGATTAATATATCACAGAAGTTTGTTGGGTTTTCGTCCCCTTGAGGGTTTCCTAGGATAAATACATGTGTCTCTATGAATGATTGTTCTTATGCTTCAGTTTATCTGCTAAAGTTTTAAAAGAACACTACTGTTATCTTCTGTATCTGTTTATGTTTGAAAAATTAACAGCTGCCACTTTCCCCATGCCATTGGATTCCTCTTTGTCCATACCTCTTCTTTTGGCTCAAAGACACTTTTGGACATGCTATAATTCTATGATCCTTGAGGGCCATCAAATGGCCTTCACTTGGAAGTTGTTAAATTCAATTTGCAAAAGTTGCATGTCCAAAAAAAATTTCCTCTAGCAAGTGACTTACTCCAAAGCCCTTTTCTTTCCGTAACATATTTTAATAGCAGGTATTTTCTCTCTTGGTTTTGTTTTCTTGCAATTGCAACCCTATTTCCACTTCCATGCCCAACAATGTTAGCACCACTCCAACAAATGGAGCAATTATTATCACTATTGGTTGGACACAAAGGAGGAGCAGTACCACCAACTACCAAACACAACAATGTTATTTTTTCTCTAAGTCAACTGCCTTCTCAAACTCTAGAAGATATGATTGTTGCTCTCTTAGCTGAAGAAAAGAGAATCATTGTAGGGAATATAGAAGGTGATACTCAACCTGAGATGGCATTATACTCGAGAAACAATTGTATCAGATCAGCTAAAGACAATGGGGAGATGGAATGTTACTATTGCAAGAAAATGGGTCACAAAACTTGGAACTGTAGATTTCAAGCCAATGTTGTTCTCACGGGAAAAGTTAAAAACGAACCACATGTAGCTAATGCAACCATTGTTCAAGATCCACTGGATGCTGATAGTAGTGATGATCTTACTAAACAAAGGGCATTCTACACATTTTAAGAAGCCCGCACTTTGAAGACAAGGAGGGATCTAGTGTAGATACAACTCGGCATGGATGGTTGCCCAAATAGTTCAGGAGTTTGTGAATCTTGGGAATTATACCCTTAAGAGGGTCATGAGACAACTTGATGGAGCATTGTGGATATAACTCAACATGGATGGCTGTCCAATAATTCGAGAGATTTGTAATTCAAGAATTCAGGGCGGTGGAATTTGGAAACTCGGGAATTCAGCTTGGGGGATACACCCTTACGAGGGTTACAAGGCAGCTCGATGGAGCTCTACCTGGTCCAAGAACTATTTTCAAAGAAGCTTCTGAAGAATGTTCGGTTTTGATGTTTTAGTTTTCAATCGGTGGGTTTTATCTTCAGTCAGTATGTTTTTCTTTCAGTACTGTAAGCCTTAAGAGAGGGTGTTAGGATATGAGGCTTACATTTGTAATAAAGTCACCTTATGACTTTAGGATATGTTAATGTTCACTTTTTTTGTAAAGCAGTCTACCCCGCATTCATAAATGGAAATGATTTGCTTAGTGAACAATGATATATAAGGAGGTAAATTCTATTGTTATAAATGCACCAGTTATTCAATGATAATATCATATTGTGTCATTGTGAGTATCTTCGTTTGAGTTTAGATATGTGAGTCAACCCTATCTAGGCTTTCTCCATTTAGTGATCTAGCTCATGTTGTAATAATCATTATCAAAATAATCACTGATTGGTGCACTATGTATTGCCCGTATGATTGTGGGTGCCGATGTTGGGAGAAAAACAATTATCTCAGCCTAAGATTGTAACATTGTTGAATATAACACACACTGGTACTCAAATTGCATTTCCAGAGAAATCTGTATGAGATGCTGCGATAACACTTCCGTGGATGAAGGATTGTAGGTGCATAGAATCAGATTAAAGTGCACAATCTGTTCATGCTGTTTAAGAGTATTTCTTCTTGATCTGCTGGTATTGTGATAGTGCAAAATATTGGCCCATAGATAGAGCACAACCTCATGCAAAGTGAGCATGGTCAAAATTTTGTGTTAAATCTGTTGTGCTGCCATTAAAGTCACTATGCACTAGCTGCTGCACCCATTTTGCAGTATTCTCACAGGCCTACTCAACCTTCTTCACATGTGCACAACCTAAACTTATCTGTTTCAAAATATACAGATTTTTTACAGTTGTTTTGGCTCTTGTAGACATGGGCAGCTTGTCATAAGAAGAAAAATTCTTCTTTGTTTGTACATGGCATCTCTAGCAGAACAAAAGGCAGCCAAAGATCTGATCTAGGTTCGCTTGGAATTCCATTTCAGTCCCTCTTTTCCCTGTTTCAATTTGTTTATAGTCATGGCACTCCACGTAAGAGAACAAAAAATTATTCCTTGCCTGCATAAACCATCTCGGGCAGAAAAGAAGACATCTCTGGAGCCCTCAGGACCAGATCAAAAATGGTAACAACACATATTGATCGTACACTTTTTATTTATCATATCATTCATCTATTATCGCTTCTGAGATTAACCCATTCTGAATTATCTCTTTATATTATCTTTATGCATTTGCTTCATGCAATGTGTACTTCGATCATCCAATCAAAAAATATTCCCACCACCCACGACCATGGGACAAATTATAGTGGTTGTCATCGATGGTTAGCTGGCCAGGACAGTTTGTTTGAATCGGTATACCACGGCCCAGGAATACCTCATTTTTGGCATAGCCCACTTAAAACAACACTATCAATTCTCACCCGATTCCTCTCTCTCCCTCTGCAATCATGCCCACCTCATCTTTTAACACTGCTGATGCCTTCTACTACAAGGTGTTAGATGGAAAACATTCAACCGGTTGGGACTTTCTGCTACAACCATAAACTAGAAGAAGAGGATTTTGATATTGGATTCTGGTGTGCAGCTTGGATCCTTTCCAAATATAGGTTATGTTTTGTCCCTCTTTCTTCCATCCTGGTGTTGTACATGCCCTGGCAAACCGATTTCAATCATAATTTGTTCATGCTCTATCCTTCAACATATCAATTAGTTCGACACTGCAATTCAACCATGTCACATGATATTTGAGGACATTAGGCCTGAATTAATTTAGGATGATGCATGTAAGGAGAATAATAAATATGGTTGATGAATTTCTATTCAGACAATCACAAGTTAACAGTGATCCCCAGTTACTATTCTGATAACCAACGGAAACATGGATAAGAAATGCTTAGGGAAGAAATTGTTACCTTTTTACAATTGTGGAAAAAGAATAACAAGTCAACTTATAGATTGTGATTACAACCTTAGGTGACGACACCTCCATCTCTCCATGTTTTCATCTTGAAGGACATTATTTACATTTAACAATGTAAAGCCAGCAATTGTGAACATTCAAGAAGATTATCACTGTTCAAGGAGCTGCATTAACTGGTTTGGTAGGAAATCTGATTTTATGGTACTTATTTTATCATGATGTCTGATAATAAAGAGTGATGTTATAAAGGCCTCATTCACATTTTACTTCAAAGTCCTTGCCACTTGGTTGTAAATTGTAATATTACTATTCACATCTAATACAGCATAAATGAAGGGGAAAATAGAATCAACAACGTGAAATTTCAGTAAATATGGACCTTTATATGCTCTTTACAACATAAGGATAATGTAGTTTGCTTATTTCAATGGTCAAAAATTCCAAAACATTTCTATTTGAAGTTTGAACTCATTTCAGTTATTAGAGTTGACAAAAACAGAGGGCTTACCATGTAACCTTTGCTCTCCCCGGTCAAATTTATAAGTTGGAGGAAAATTCAAATGTCCTTCGCGCATACCTTGAAATACTCGTCCAGCTTTCATCTCCTTTCTTAGTTGGTCATACCTAAGAAGAGTTTGGAAATCTTCTTGTTTGATGCAACTAATGGCATCCTCATAAGAGATATTATCAAGACGGTAATTGAAGTCTCCTAACCAAATAATCATATCTGCTTCAGACAACTCTGGCAAGACCTGGGGTACAATTCCCATGGGCTGTGTATTTGACCAAAAATAATACATCACATTCTTGCTAAGAAAATCAATAATAAATATTATACATATTTATTTAGTCATAAAAATTGGCAATTTGATAACTAAAAAAAGAAAAATGTTATTCTTGATTGTCTGGAAGACAAAGCATGGAGATAGACTGAAGTTTTGAACTTTACCGGAAAGCGACCAAATACCATGCTTTGATAGACATACTCAAAATCAGCATTGCGTCGAGCCAAAGCTTCTGTGTGAGCAGCAAAGTGACAGTTTATAACACACAATGTCCTGCGGAAGACTCTCATCCTTACTGCTACAGCTCCCTGTGAAGATTAAAAAACTTGCATCATTAGTATATTTCTAACCAAATCACAATACTATGAGAGAGATTTACCTTTAGGTAACTCTAGATGCTAAAACAAAGATATAGAGGAGTCGATACAAAACATCTGCTGTACATGAGAATCTGCCAAGAACTAACTAAGGTATCAATGTTTCATGTCTGCTTAACACAGACAAGACCTAATGGAGACCAAAAATATCATCAGTACAAAAGGTCAAGCCCATCCTTTTGGTTGCCTAATACTTAGGAATACTACCAAAATATAGTGCTACCAAAAACCACCTCTCAGGAATCCTATCTACTATGTGCTCCTTGTGTAGATTTTCCGAGGTCCTATGAGGCTGCCAAAACAGGTCTGTCTTTGACCTCTGTTTGGCTCTAAGTTTCAATCTCTGTCACTGTCCTTTGCTGCTGTTTTAGGACAGCAAACAGTCAAGTACTTTCTGCTCACAGTTTTGATGGTTAAGTGTCCTTTTGAGGTGCCCTTGCAGGTGCTTTATTATCTCAATGTTAGCACATGCAATATACTCAAAAACAAATAACACTACCCCTAGATCTTTACAACTCTAAATGTTGATTTACAATTCTAAGCATGCATGAAATGAACACTAGTATTTTTTGTCAACATGACCCTGGATAAAACCCCCCTGGGGAAAACCAGTTTGGAATGAAAGTATATATATGTGGAGAATAGAAGGGAACATGATACAATAGCAGCTTGTCTCAAGCTGCAACACAAGTCCAAGAGTAAAAGATGCGCCCAAGCATGGTGCACCCTCCTCAAATATTGCTCTATCCACTGAAATGAAGAGCCCTTGCTCCGTGAAGCTCTGATGGAGAAACCCTTGCACCACAATGTGCTCTTGTGTGATGTCTCTCCACTGAAACTATCCTCAAAGCAATCTGACCATTGCAAGACCTCCCTGCAAGCTGTGCGCCCTCCTCCTCAAGTGTGCCCTCCTCCTAGCAAGAACAACCACCACAAATAAATTGGGCCCTAAGCCTTCATGAGCCCTCCATGAAAGGAGGCACCCAAGCTCTCCTCTCCCAATGCTTCCATTCTCATCCAATGCTTTGGAATGAACTTTATTTTGGTTTTTTTTCATTCCAAAGCAAAGGCTGATTCCAATGCTAGGAGGGCCAACCCATGTTTAACTTTTGTGTTAAACATGGGATCAAAAGACAATTCACTACACCTTACAGGCTTACACTCCACAATAGAATGGAATGGTTGAGAGGTAGAATTGCACTATCACAGAGATGGCTAGGTGTGTGACACAAAACGGGTGTGTTCCAAACAAGTTTTATGCTGAGGCAACGTTCACAGTAGTATACTAGTTGAATAGATCTCCAACAGTGGTGGTTAAGCAAAAGACTCCAGAGGAAGCATGGTCTGAAAGAAAGCCCAAAGTCAGCCATCTTAATGTCTTTGGTTCTACTACCTATACTTGGATTCTCGATGAAAAGAGAACCAAGTTAGATCCAAAGAGAGAAAAGATGATGATCACAAAATACAACCACAATCATAAATCCTACAGGTTGGTTGATATTGACACCAATAAGGTGAGCTTTAATAGAGATGTTGTTGTTGATGAGGAAGTTGGACCTCTCCACCCTTCTCCCGAATTTAAAATTACAAAGCAGCCAATGGTGGCTAAGGATTCAGGTGTCAAGCTTCAAGCAGCTCCACCTGAAGGGGGGGAGATTCTAAGCATGGGGATGTTGAATTTTCACTATGTGCTAGGCTCAAGCATGAGGTTTATTTCATTTAGTATGTACTTGAACCATAAACAAATGTAGCAACACCATACACAAGTGTTGCAATAACCAAGATCATAAGAAGAATAACCATGCACAAGAACACAAGAAATATCATGGGAAAACCCTTCTCAAACAAGGGAAAAACCCAACAATCCTTTGCTACATTCTCAAGAGAAGAACCCCCAACCATAAACCCTAGATGCACACAAGAGGGTGCTTCTACAACCTTGAAACTAGCACCCAAGAGAGGTGAGCACTTCAGCCGTACAAATAGGTCTGAAATTTCCAAAATGACAAGTGTGAGAGTGTGTTTCCTCAATGGGGAATCACCTCTATTTATACAAGACTAGACACAGCAATAGGTGTGTCTCTTGGCACAATAGGGCCGACCTCAATAACTCGGTAATATAATTAATCATTACAATAAACATTAATTATCTTTCACATATGGTGGGGCTGACTTGCACCCTTTACATCACAATTAGGGTTACAAGTAAATATTACACTTAGAGAATATAGCAAGGGATCCACACGTCCACTAGTGCTCAGCCACTAGGGATACGTCCACCTGTGCTCAACCACAGAGACGTCATACTCAACAGATCTCTATCTCAACTGAGACCACAGGAGAATCATCTGGAGTACCATATCAAGCATGACCCAACTGAGTCCACAAGAGTACAAGGCAGGAGACCACACATCGACTCAACTTAGTTCAGAGGAGAACGATACACCCATCACATGGGCTCTCTCACAGGTTGACTCAACTCAATCCAGAGGAGAACGTATCCTGGAGAATGTCACACGACCCTGCAATCATCAACACTCCCTCTCAGCTAGGGAGGCATTCTCCACCAAGCCAAGTCTCTCACAGAAGTACTCGAACTTCGTCCTAGCAAGCGGTTTGGTGAAGACATCTACAACCTGCTCATGTGTAGAAAGGTATTGCACGTGTACTGTTTTCCTCTGCACCATATCTCTGATATAATGGTATTTGATCTCAATGTGTTTCGATTTATCATGAAACACAGGATTCTCTGAGAGCTTCACACAGTTTTGGTTATCACAATGAATAATAGTGGAATCCATCTCATGATCAAATAAATCTGCAAGGAGCTTACAAAGCCACACTACTTTGCGGACTGCCACACATAACGCTATGTACTCTGCTTCTGCGGTACACAAAGCCACAGAGATTTGTTTCCTACTGCACCAAGAAACCATGGCAGACCCAAGGTGAAACAAAAACCAGATATGCTCTTCCGGTCCACTGCGCTCCTCGCCCAATCTGCATCGGCATATCCCTACAATCTCATGTCTACACCGGAAGCATATCTCAAGCCATATCCAACTGTGCCTCGTAGATATCTCAATACATGCTTCATTGCTATCCAGTGTGTCTGTCTCGACTGACTCATGAACTGACTGAGTACGTTCACTACATAGCATATATCAGGTCTGGTGTTAACCAGATACATCAATGATCCAATCAACTATCGAAAAGGTGTGGATCAATCTCGCCTGAATCAATAGAAGCCTCGTTCATTTTCTTCAGATCCATCACCATCGGTGTAGGCATGGATTTGCAATCTGTCATACCGAATTTCTTCGATATCTCCACTGTATATTTTCCTTGACTCGGGAAAATCTCATCAGTCCTCTGCCATACTCCTAGTCCCAAGAAGTAGTGCATCATACCAAGATCCTTCATCTAGAATTCAAAAGTCAATGCACGCTTGCATTCAGCAATAAGACTTCCTGAACCGGTGAGGAATAAATCATCAACATAGACGACCAAGATTAGGCACTCGTCTCCAACAATGTGATAATATGGGTTTGGATCAGCAACACTCTTGCTAAAGCCCAAACTCATCAGAAATCCATCCATCTTCTCGTACCAAGCACGAGGTGCTTGTTTTAGTCCATACGAGGATTTCTTCAACCTACACACCTGAGATTTCTGCTCATGTATCACGAATCCCTCTGGCTGCTTGATGTAAACTTCTTCCTCAATCTCACCATTGAGAAAGGTTGTCTTTACATCCATCTAATGTAATCTCCAACCCATGGATACAGCTAGGGCAATGATCGTACGAATGGAAGTGTATCGGGCTATAGGAGCAAATGTCTCCTCATAATCAATTCCCTCCACCTGAGAGAATCCTTTGGCTACAAATCTCGCTTTCTACTTCTCTACACTTCCATCAGCTGCATGCTTGATCTTATAGATCCACTTGGAAGTCACTACAGACTTCCCTTCTGATCTCGAAACAATATCCCACACATCATTTATGATGGACCGATACTCTTTTGTCATGGCAGCTTGCCATACCTGTTGTCATGTTGCTTCTCCATGACAAGAAGGCTTAGTATCAATGATGTGGTTCATGACTGAAACATAGCTCGAGAATCTCTGTGGTCTCTTGATCTCTTGGAATGTGCCTCGAGGAGATGCATGTCCCTCTGCCTCCCGCAGAGCCTGTCGAGCCCAGGCAAGCCTTTTATGGTCTACTGCACTGTCTATGGGAACATCAACTGAAGCTACTGGATCAATTGGATCAATGATTGTCTCCCTCTGAACTACTGAAGGGGGAGAAGGTATTGTCTCCCTGTCAATCTCCATCTGAGATTCTCTGGATCTTCGAAAGGCTATCTCTTCCTCAAAGATGACATCTTTGCTCACCTCAATCTGTCTGTGACCATGGATGTAGATCCAGTATGCCTTTGAAGATTCACTATACCCCACAAATGTACCCTTTCTGCCTGAAGGGTCTAGCTCGGACCTTTTCTCCTTGGGTACATGAAAGTATACTAGACACCCAAATATCTTGAAGTGTCCAACCTCAGGCTTCACTCCGGTGAAAGCTTCTTCAGGAGTCATGTTCTTCAAAATCTGGCGAGGACTCATATTCTGAACATACACTGCTGTCATGGATGCTTCTGCCCACAGAATCATAGGTTGATTTTGATCATGCATCATTGCTTTGGTTGCCTCAATGATGGTTATGTTCTTTCTGTCTGCAACCCAATTTTGTTGAGGGTTATAAGGAACGATGTACTCCCTCTTGATCCCTGCCTCAATACAGAAATCAGTGTTGCCAGAAGCGGGAGCATTTTAGGAAGTGAGAGCGTCGGAAGCATCATTTTCCAAAAACCCTCGGAAGCAAAGCATCCAGGAAGCGTCTGTTCTATATATATATATATATATATATATATATATATATATATATATAT
>SNQJ01S0004120.1:50525-70164 GCA_010110895.2 Picea sitchensis
TTTCTTTCTCTGTATTCATTTTGTTTTCTGAATCTAATCTTTATGAATAGCGTTATGTTGCAGGATTTATCTCTGATACCCTGTTTCCGATTCTAAAGATTTAAATGTTTATCTTCTAATACCTTCAATTAAGAAATTCTTAATTGCTTGTTAATTGAAGTTATTTTCCTCATCTTTTCTTCTGTCCATCATTTTAATTACTAAAGATCCAGTGAGGGTGTTATCTCGCCTTGTGAAGGTTTTCTTTGGCGTTTTTGGTTGTATCTCAGATTTGATTAAATGCAGACCCCATAGCCCAATGGATGTGTAGTTTGTCTCAACCAACTTGAAAAAACCCCTTTTACAACAAAGCCTACATTTCCTTTAGCTAGCCTAATATCTGAAATTAAAACAAAGCTAAATTATATAGAGAGATCCCTCTCTGAAGCTGGAAGGGCTAGATCCCAGCTTTAAAAGTGGTTGGATAAGATTACCTTAGTAGATTTCTTCTTTTTCAACCTCTAGGAAATTTACCAAGTGCTAACACTTTGTATGAAAAGCAAGAGCATGATTGTCATCGTGAGGAGAGTCTTGCACTCCTCTAGCTATAAGTCTAATTTCTTCCTGGGTACAGTCTGTCCATAGACGATCAAAAGTAGGTAGTTCTTCTCTACCACTGATACTTTGAAGAAATGGTTCCCAGTGTCTTGGAAGAGCATTGAGAGTGGTCAAGACAAGTTCTCTATCTGATATAGTTTCTCCAATGGCAACTCGTTGATCTTCGATCTCTGAAATCTTCATGAAGAAGCTAGCAACGGTGTCAGCTTTTGTCAACTTGATATTTTGAAGCTGGCTCTTCAATGTAAGAGCTCTGAGGGTGTTGTTACTTTCAAACATATTCTTCAATGCTTCATACATCTCATATGTTGTCTTCAGGTTGGAAATACGAGGTAGGAGATGATCTCTCACTGAATAGATAATTATCTTCCTTGCCTTGACGTCATCTTCCTTCCATTCTTCCTTCTCTTCATCGATAGTTGATTCTGGTAGAGTCTTTTGGATCACACTCAATAGGGCATCCTCTTCCAAGGTGATCTGTAGTCTTGACTTCCAAGAACTGAAGTTGCTTGATCCATCAAGCCTATCTTCCACCAAGGTTTTGTTCATCGTGGTTTTGCAGATTCTTCCACAAACCCTTAGCAACTAGGCTAGGAAACCTAACGTCTAGGCTAGGCTAGCAACCTTAGGTTTCGTTGGACTTACGACTGCCAACAATAAGCCTTTAGAAGGTCACAGGAACACTACTGGGATGTAGAAAGCCTAGAACCGAAACTTCTGCAGAAAATTGCAGAACCCTAGAAACCCTAGGGCCAAAAATCCAAAATTTCTGAAAATGCAATTTGAGAGTCTTTGGAGATGCGTTGAAGGAGGTCGTATACTCCTATACCAAAATTAGCCCCAACGTTTCAATGCAGGGTGTTGAAACAACAAAAAAAAAGAGGGTCGTACTTTTTCTTCAGAAACCCTAGAGGGTCGTACAGTTTGCAGAAAAGGGGATGGCTGGCTTGAAAGCTTGTGCAATAGCTGTTCAAGAACTCTACTCTGATACCATGTTGAATTTTCACTATGTGTTAGGCTCAAGCATGAGGTTTATTTCATTTAGTATGTATTTGAACCATAAACAAATGCAGCAACACCATACACAAGTGCTACAATAACCAAAATCACAAGAAGAATAACCATGCACAAGAACACAAGAAATATCTTGGGAAAACCCTTCTCAAACAAGGGAAAAACCCAACAATCCTTTGCTATATTCTCAAGAGAAGATCCGCCAACCATAAACCCTAGATGCACACAAGAGGGTGCCTCTACAACCTTGAAACTAGCACCCAAGAGAGGTGTGCACTTCAACCATACAAGTAGGTCTGAAATTTCCAAAATGACAAGTGTGAGAGTGTGTTTCCTCAATCGGAAATCACCTCTATTTATACAAGACTAGACATAGTAATAGGTGTGTCTCTTGGCACAATAGGGCCGACCTCAATAACTCAGTAATATAATTAATCATTACAATAAACATTGACTATCTTTGATATATGGTGGGGCCGACTTGTACCCTTTACATCACAATTGAGGTTACAAGCAAATCTTACACTTAAACAATATAGCAAGGGATCCACACGTCCACTAGAGCTCAGCCACTAGGGACACATCCACCTGTGCTCAGCCACAGGGACGTCATACTCAACAGATCTCTATCTCAACTGAGTCCACAGGAGAATCATCTGGAGTACCATCTCAAGCCTTGTTATCGCACAATTTGTACTTAATCCAAAGAAAAAGGTTAAGGAAAGGAAAATTGACGTAACCAGAGGTTATCCTATAAATGTCACCTCAACAAGATACCTCTTTCTATTTAGGGTTGATGGCCCAAGGGAGACGTCCCCGATGACCAGGGGGTTTGAGAAGGCAAAGGTTAAAGTGTCTATAAAAGTATCCCCTCTCACAAGTCACATTGATTAGAAAGTCCCAAGGTTTTAACCAGTGAAGTAATGAAGTGCTTAGATGTACCTGCCCAGAACAAAGCAACAAATTTTGCAAGTACAATTTGATGTTAGTACTTCATAAAACCATGGACTTGTCAACAAAAGCAAAAGTTGATGTGTGATGAAGCAAACAGAACTTTATAACAACAATGTTTATAAGACAATGGCTTCACAATAAATGCCTTAAAGAAGCTTCACAATGACCAAAAATAATCACTCATTAATAGCAAAGTACTAGCATTTGTCAGAAGTTAATTAGGCAGTGTATAAATCAACTTTGCAATTGCTTTTAGGTGCTTTTAATGTTGCAATAGATGGTTGTAGCTTACTTTTGTAACAGCAGCAAGTAGGTTAGCAGATTAGTCTATTCTAGGGTTAGGAGAAGTTAGTAGAGAGCTTTAGGTAAAAGTTTTGAAGGTAGTTTTCATCAATCACTCAATTGTAAGGTAGAGATCAGTGCTTTTAGGGTAAATGGAGTCTCTTTTAGCAGCGGCGATCTTGAAGGAACAAAATGATAATAAGAGAGCTAGAGACAAGAAGGTTAATGATTGAAGTGTTGGTAGCCCAAGGCTTCAATCACTAAACCCTAAGGGGAAAATGGCCACTAGGAAGTAGGTAACCCTAGGCCCTAGCGATTTTCCTCCTTCTTTAGCTCAAAGATGAAGTAGATGACGGCTAGATGAAGCAAAAGATGCTAGGGTGTTGCAATGGCAAGGCCCTTAGCACAAAGCTTCAAGAAAATATGGTTTCTAGAATAATCTAGTAAGTGAAAATTATTAAGGAAAGAACAATAACATGTGCTTTAGCCTCCTAGGGTTTTAAGCTAGCAATTTCATAATCTTAGAATAAATGCAAGATATATATACCATAACCATTCAAGGAAGAAGAATTGAAAAAATTTACATACATTCACCAAGAATCATCTAGCAATAGGCCTAGTTGAAGACTTCCACCAAGAAAAATGCTAAAACACACAAAAAATAGCCTCCTTCAAGAAGTGCGCACTAAATTTCAGCCAACAAATCATAATTAGGGCGCAAATTTCATACCTCACTTAAGTGAGAGTGAAAGATGATGAAAAATAAGAGAGATTCTTCCCTTATTTATACAGTTACAATGACCTTTAATTTACAAATTAGGTCAAAAAGGCAGACACGGCCAGTTTACATGTAATATCGAATTTTTACATAAAAATGACAATTTAAACCCTAAATCAAGCAGAATAGGTGATGTCATACGCCTTTAGGGTGACGTTAGGCCTCTCTGGTGAAACGTTGGGCATGAATGGGCTTGCAAACATTTGCATCCATGACAAGCTACAGCTCACCCTCTTCAGAGGCACCCACAGGTAAACCATCCATTCCCCTGTCATCACTACACCCATTGCCCAGACATCCCTTACCACCTCACCCACTTACATGGCTTGGATTTGTCTTCACCCGGAAACATCCCACATCCAATGAGCACTAGCCCAATAGGACATCCTAGCATCCCCTCCAAACTTGGCTTGTAGAATAACATAGCGTCTTTGAGCACTTGGCTAGGAAAAGGGGTTTCATGCACATGTTTAAATAACTTGAATATTAGATGTGATTGACATTGATATGATCCCTGTGACTTATGAGCCCATGGAGGGCGTACTTGTTGTTGTTGCAGGGCCACACCTGATGGATAGGTACACACAGTGTTACAAGAACCAAACTGGAACAGGTAAAACCGGCCGGTCCAACCGATTCTGAGCCTCGACTGATCGGATTTGACTCATCAAACCGCTTTTGACCGGTTTCGTACGGAACCGGTTTTTTTTGCCTAAACCAGCCGGTTCCGTACAGAACTGGTTTTTTTTGCTGAAGACACCCGCGGCCGAAAAAGGTTAGGATAAATTAGTTTTTTTTTTTAATTTAGGGTTATGGGCATGCATGGGAAGCTTCTAGAATTGTCTAGAACCCCCCACTTATGAGAAACTTTGCAAATTTGTGTATAATGGTTTGGATTCACATGGATGCACATGAATATGTATTTGTTTTTCAAAATTTGAATATTTTATGTATTTTTAGTAACCGGTTTTTTGATCCGGTTTTTTCCCGGTTCCGATTTTTGGGGTCGACCGGTTCAGTTCTGGTAACATTGGGTACACATGCAGAGATGATTAGTTCGGACCTCCATAGGGCTAAAAGCCCACCAGATGGATCCTGAGACCCCAGCCAGGGGCAGAGACAGGTCAGAGTTTTGCACTGGAGAGAGAGGAGGACATTCCACAACAGACAGTCTGGCAGGCCCAGACCCAGGGGGGTCTTGCCCTTCTCACCATGATGTAGACCTTGGAAGGCCCATGACGTCACCCAGCGTTTTGGACACTTTTGAGGCAGTTGTGTGCAAAGTGGCACGTGTGGTTTGATCCAGAGGCCCAAGGAGGCCTAACGTTTTGCTCCTGGAAGCCAATGTTGCCCTAAAAAGGCCTAACGTCGCCCTAAAAGGGCATGACATCACCTTTTCTGCTTGATTAAAGGTTTTATTTTGTTATTTAATGTAAAAACTAGATATTGCATGTAACTAGCCATGTCGTCCTTTATTAACCTAATTCTGGTCATTGAAACTGTAAAAATAAGGGTTTTAGCCCTTGTATTTTTCATCATCTTTCACTCACTTAGTGAGGTCTGAAATTTGCACCCTACTTAGGGTTTATTGGCTGAAATTTTAGGCGCACTTGTTGGAGGAGGCTAATTTTGGACTATTTTGGCAATTTTCTTGGTCGAAGTGTTCAACTAGGGTTTTGCTTGATGATTCTTGATGAATGTAAGTAAGATTTCTGCAATTCTTCTTAATTGAATGGTTATGGTTATGTTTATCTTGCATTTACATTAAGATTATGAAATTGCTCGTCTAAAACCCTAGGAAGCCAAGCACATGTTATTGTCCTTGCTTTAGGAGCTTTTACCTACTAGATTTTGCCAAGAAACTGATTTTCCTTGAAGCTTTTGCTAGAGGCCTTGCCATTGCAACACCCTAGCATTCTTGGTTCATCCTAGCCGTCATTTGCTTCATCTTCGAACCAAAGAAGGAGGAAAACTACTAAGGCCTAGGGTTACCTACACCTTAGTAGCTATTTTCCCCCTAGGGTTTGGTAGTTGAATCCTTGGGTTACCAACACTTCAACTATTAATCTCTCTTGTCTTTGGCTCTCCTACTATCCTCCTTTTCCTTCAACATTTGTTGCCATCTAATAGACTCCATTTGCCCTAAAGGCACTAATCTAAGACTTTCTATTGAGTGATTGACCAAAACAACCATCAAAACCTACACCTTAAGCCTTCTACTAACCACTTCTAACATTAGAATTGTCTAACCTACTAACTTTATTGCTGCTATTTCTAAAGTAAGCTACAGCCATATTTTGTAGCATTAAAAGCATCTAAAAGCAATTGAAAAGGTTGATTACTGCATTGCCTTACTTCCTTGAGATAAATGTTAGTATTATGATGTTAATGATTGATTATTCTTGGTCATTTTGAAGCTATTTAAGGCACTTATTGTGAAGTCATTGTCTTATAAATATTGCTGCTATAAATTTCAGTTTACTTCACATTTATATCAGCCATTGCTTTTATTGATAAAGTCCGAGGTTTTATGAAGTACTAACGGCAAGTTGTACTTGCAAAAGATATAGTTTCTTGTTGCTTTGTTTTGGGCAGGTGCAATCTTGATATTTCATCACTTCATTGGTTAAAACCCCGGGACTTTCTGATCAGTGGTGACTTGTGAGAGGGGACCTTTGAATAGATATCTTAACCTTGCCTTCTCAAACCCCCAGGTCACCGGGGACATCTCCCCTGGGCCTTCAACCCTAAATAGAAAGAGGCATCCTATTGAGGTGACAGTGATAGGATAACCTCAAGTTACACCAATTTGCTCTTCATTACCCTTTCCTTTGATCAAAGTACAAATTGTGCGATAACATTTTGGCATCGTTGTCGGGGAACACTGAGTCAATATTCCTCAACGACACTTTTTTCGGTAAGCCTTTATCCAAAGAACTTTATCTTACAAGCTTACCTGGCGACTCCACTGAGGGTGATCCCCTCATTCCTTTGATAATTTCAAGAAAATTATCTAGCGACTCCACAATCCACAAGGAGGTACACCAACCCTCCCCAGTCCTTTAGAAGAAAGCCTCCCCAAAGCTCTCATGTAGTAAAATCACTTTTTGGAGGCAATCTTCCCTTAAACACAATGTCTAGCACGGGAACTCGGACCGTCATTCCAAACCAAGCCAATAACCAAAAACAATGGTCATCCAAGCTTTTCAAACTGCTAGACATGACAGCTATACCAGGATACCCTAGGCAAATGCCCCCCATGTATGAAAAATGGTTGCCCAAATTCACCGGAAATGATGTAATCAATGTCAAGGATCACATGAGCAATTTTTGGGCCTTCTTCCAGCTTCATCCCATTAGTGATGATGCTGAAGATTTAGCTATGAAATTGTTCTCTGCTACCCTCCATGATGGCACAAGGCGCTAGTACAATGGTTTCCCTGGTGGCGGTATTAAAACCATGGATAGGTTAGAGGAAGTTTTCCTCAAACGATGGAGTGTCAAGGAAGACCCCAACATGCTACTAATGAAGCTGAATAACCTCGTGAAACAAGAGAATGAGACCATTATAGAATTCCACAACAAGTTTAAAACCTTGTTGCAAAAGATCCCTATGAGGCATCATCCTTCTCCTGGTTTCCTTCTTTTCATTTATACCAAAGCCTTTACAGGTCAGCTAGGGTATCTCCTCAGAGATAAAAACCCTCAAATAATCCAAGAAGCCCAAGAAATAGCCACAAGGATTGAAGATAACCTTTCATCATCTAGAGTCGAACCTTTCTCAGCCCCAAGAATCAGAATGGACACTAAACCTAAGATAGTCCACAATGATGAACCTACCTCAAACATTACTGCTAGCTTGGGAAAGTTGCAACTAACTGTAGATGGCCTGGTAAAAACCCAAGAGCTAATGATGAATAGAATTGTCAACCTAGAAAGGACTCAGCAACAAGCCCCTAGGGTTCCTTCCAAGGGTCAATTCCAGAAAGGGAACCAAGTTTTCAGACCAAAGAATGATCAAGAGGCTCTGAATACCTTAGCCCGTGCAAACTTAGTAGATGAAAACCCTTGGTGCCTGCAATGCAATGAGTCACACTGGGAGCATGAATGTCCTTACAACAATGGAATCCATGACCAAGTGAACATAATGGACCATACCATCGAGGACCCTCAAATTTTTCTCCATATTACCCCTGAGGAACATCAAGAAGGCATAAAGGAAGTAGCCAGGAAGGAGAATGGAGGTGATAAACAACCTTGACCAAGAATCAAGAGAAAGTTGAAGTAACAAGAATTCCAAGTGTATACTAGACAAAAGAAATTGAACCAACCTCTCTCTACTGGTCTGGCAGCATCACAAACAAGGCCTCCACCCATGAACATCCTCCTTCCTAAGAATCCTCCCAAGATTGAAAAAGTGGAATTAAACTTTGACTTTTAAGGGGCATTAGCCAAGATGCATGCGACCATCCCCTTGAGAGAAGTCATCAAGGTACCATCTGTCAAAGAAAGATTTGATAATTTTTTCAAAGGATCAGATGGACCAATGGACCCTCCTATTACGCTACAAGTCGATAACTTTAGGGTCCGGTATGATGAACACCTGCCTTTCTTCATGACCATATGGATGAATAACAAATGCCATAACAATCGTATGCTGGATTGAGGGGCAGGTGCCAACATGATGTCTCTAAAGGTCATGGAACAATTGGGCCTAAAAGTCACACGACCTTACAGGAATGTGTGTGGTTTTGAGTCTAGAGCTATACCCACACATGGGGTAATTGAGAATGTGGAAGTATGCCTTCGAAGATACCCTAAGAGAGTGAGCCATATGAACATTGCAATAGTAGATGTCCCAGATGTGTGGGTAATGTTGTTGTCCAGGAAATTTGTTGCAATGCTTGGAGGCACTCTAGAGATGGATATCACCTATATCAATGTGCCTATGAACGATGGAACAATAAGCCGTCTCTCGAATGTGCCAATGACCAAAATCCATGTGCAAGAAATTAGTGATCACATTGAAACTAACGAAGCACATGAAGCAATCATAGAAAGCGTTCCTGAATTTTCTCCTGATGACATGCCTTTTGCTACAGAAGAAGACTTTGATCAGATACAATGGAAGAAGACTTTGATCAGATACAATGGCCCAAGAAGGAGGATTATCAACAACTCCTGAACAAATACAAAGACAAGGAAGTTGGGGCTGTCAGGTTGTTAAAAAAAGAAGAAGATAGCGTATTGATCTAGGCGTCCCAACAACAAGTTTTCACGACAGAATCCCACCCTCCTCCCTCAAGACAATACACCAGGGTTGTGCAAGAAACAACCAAGTTCAGAACCAGGGATTACAAAGAGGGAGACATGGTATGGATGTGGGACACAAAGAAGAAAGAGCCTACTAATGTCAAGGGAAATGCACAATTTTGGCTTGGACCCTTCAGAGTTGGAAGAACGTCAGTAAATGATGCCTACTATTTGTCTACATTGGAAGGAAGAAGGCGCCCATTACCAGTTAGCGGGCACCTCCTCAAACCCTATCAAGGTGCAGAGACTTGACTTCATAGGTAAGTACAGGTGAGTAGGTAGGCATTTGCATTCATTGAATATACCATTTGCATTTCATGCTAGAGTAGTTTGTATTTCCATTTGTATATATGATTGCTTTCATTTCTGTACCATATATGAGCCAGGGGTTATATCACCACCCCAAATGATTACTATTAATCTTATGTTGAGATCAAGTAGGTCGCAGGTTATGCCAGAGATGTTGAGGTTCTCATGCGCTCTATGGTGAGCACATGTCCCCGACTTGCAGCCATATGTTATCCCCTAGCCTAGGGATAACTAAGGAGATTATGTCTCAAGGCCCACAGGTCCTAGACATGGAGTACCGAGAGCCATATTGACTTGAGTCTGGCCCTGGAGGGCCCATCCTTCTTCTTCTTTAGCGCCTCCACCTTGTCAGCAGCAGCAGCATCCATCCCATTGGCCTGGTCCTTCAGCAGCAGTGGGTCTTGCTCCATGAGGTAATGAGTTCAGGTATCATGGTATGTGTCACTCTGATTCTCAAAACATTTGAATATGTGCATTTAATTATTTTGACTTCTAACGTGTGCTTGGACCTTATGTGTAATGTTCCCAAGCCAAGATGCCAGGAACATTTCGTTTTCATTGATTTTTATGTAATTTCTGGTTGTGGCATTTCGTCAAACACTTTGCAGATTATGTCTCATGAGTTGAGCTAGGGTTTATAATGATGATTCTTTAGGTGTTTGCAGCCAATAATCAAAGAGATATAGCAATTGAATATACTCAACAAGATGCAAGATCAATAATACAAGAAATAACCAAAAATGCCTCAGATCCGGTTTTATTCATAGTAGTAAAAGATCTACCGATCTAGAGCAATAGTGCTGAGAACTTATAACACAATGACAATAACCCAAGAAGAGATGATACAAGCCTCCAAAGGCCAAATAGTTGCATGAAAGGAATGATAGGACGAGATCATGGCCCTCCGAAGCACCAAACCCTCAAACTGGGAGACTTGCGCACTAGCTTATGGTTGTAGCTACATGAAGATTTCGGCCCTTTTCTTTCTTGGCACCAATAGCAACCAAAACACTCTAGAAGAGTAGATCGGGAGTCTAGAAACATGATAGGGTAGTTCCCTTGCTGAAGAACGAAGCTTGGGCCCTTCCCATGAGTAGATTCACTCCAAGATTGCACCCTTCTTCTAAGAGAAATCGTCCCACTCTCACAATAAATCAATACTCCGCCAAATTGCACCACAAGTGGCCTAAGTAAGGCATTATGGCCTCCACTAAGTTATCTCAATGGCTGAATTCTCCAAATCCCCTTCTCCTTGACCAGATCGAAGGGATCTAGTCTCTCTAGTGCACCCTCTAGCTGGAAACCTTCAATGTTGCGCACATCTCTTTCTTTGGACCTGTGGCTGATGTAGAATCCCTCTGTAACTGAATGGGTCTGATGTAGAATGGTGAGGGATAAATCTTTCACCACCGTGACCAAGCTTGTACCAAGTTGGGTGGGATCTTTCACCACTGAGTTGATCTCTAGGGTTTGTTAAGTCAAAACCCTCAAAACCCCCAAGTGCATGGGCTCCTTAGAAAGAAGCCAGATATCAACTGATAAACAACATAATGAGAGAATAGAGGCCCCTGTCTCTTTTTTTTCCTCCCTGCTCACCTTGTCTTTCAAAGTGACTTTTACTTTATTTAATTATTAATTACTTAATTAAATCACTTTAATTAATTAATTAACCATTTTACCTTTAAAAAGTAGTGTATCCCTCCTTGTGCCTTCCCTGGCCACTAAAAGTCACTTCTCATCATCCTATCCCGTAGTGTTATTCCTCCCGATTCAAATGAGCTATTACACTAAGTATTATGCCCAATATGACCTCCTTAGTGAATTTAATTAACATATAGCCCAAAATAACTCAAAATTACGAAAATCATCGGAATGCAACAAAACCATAGCCAAGTTGTGTGGAATGGGTCATGATCATGAAATAAGATGAGCGATGCAAGTCGGAACCCAAAAAACCCCTCAAAAGCTCCTGTACTCACTATAACGTCCATCTGGCTACTCCGGTCATCATAACACTCTGTAATATAATGATGTCCCAAAGTGGGGACATTACAGTCCTCCCTGCTAGAATATTGTTTGTCCTCAAGCAATAACCAAATCAATCCATATATAATACCGGGGTCCCATGTCCACCTGTGGGACACACAGTAGGCTCCATCCAAAGATGAACTATCACGCACTCTATCCCTTGGGTCCCATATCAGGACGTGAACTGCAATACCCTATGAAGCATAAATCTGTAACATATCAACCCCGTGAGTCTCCTGCAAATGACACATGGCCTCAACCCGAAATGAGCCCATCCTCCAAGTCCATACTAAGACCAACATGGTCTCCACCAAGTGCACAAGTTGTTGCCATAGTGAGGTACTGCAAGACCTCAATGAATCACCCTCAATTGATGTGCTCTCCTCAATACTGAAGCTCAATGGAAAGTCAAAATAACCTTCCCCTGTAAGGGTCTACTAATCAGTCATTGAAATGCTCAGCCCTGCAATTCTCAGTTCCCATGCTAGTCTCTGCCAAAGATCATCATGTTGGCGCTGCAGTACTCTAATCATGACTGTCTGCTCACCGTATACATACTGGATCCCCCACTCCTGGATTCTCATGCTGGAATACCTGTGGGAATTGGACCCGTTGTCCAGAAGCTGCATCGGTAAAAGTACCTTTGTGGAAGTAATATCTGCCCAACTATCTCCATACTTGATCATGAGTATCAAGAAGGAGAAATTGTCTCGCTCTATAGGACAAGCCCCTGCAAGCCCTCTCAAAACCAAAGTAAAGTATGTGGCTCTCTGGCACAACCTGGGCCATCATAAAGTGAAACAACCTACTAACCAAATGGACTCATGGATCCCATGGAAAACTTGGAAGTTTATCACTTCCAATCCCCATTAACTACTTCTGTGTCATACGGATAGCTGTCGAAAGCCCTCCATGCTCATCCTCATGAGAATCTAAATCTGTGTCGCCCTCTGAGATATCTACCATCCAATGGCCTACGATGCTCACCATCACGCCCAAGGTCTCAACTGTCTGTCTCTGATGATCCACCCCTGTCCTGTTGTATGCAATAAGAGCACTCCTTTCAGGTGGTCTCGGCCTATCAACTCTCTCTGTCACCCGTTGTTGTCTATCTCCCCCTATGTTGTTGTCAATGATGAAAGGGTTGGGAAAGGAGACGTAGGACTGGAAAGTATCATATGCTTTGGTCGATCCCAAGGATTCAACCAAAAGCTCGTCCACCGGTACCCATGGTAAATACTCGCCTGTAGCCATCACTAAACCCCAATCATTAGGTACCATCGGGAGTAACTCCTCAAACTGTTGGTCAACCACTTTCCATCCATCATCGCTCATGCAACTGTTGATACTGTGAAGGTGATCTCCTAGATCTATACATTGCTACAAGGGAGAGGAATCTCCATGCTCTACTAAGTACTTCTCCTCTCTACAATCCCATGCGTCCCTCTGAATCATGTTGTACACCTCGGAATGTCTCTGTGAACTATCACTCACCACTGTATGCTCTTGCATACTCATGTAATCTCTTGTATACTCCTGCAGCCTCATGGATCCTGGGTGTACTACTGGGTCAACCTCTACATGAAGGTCAGCCAATCTGGAAGGCAAATGGAAGTGTCCTCATAACTGCCCCTAGCTCTGGAGTCCTCATACGTGTGTGAGTGTTGGATTGTCTCAAAGATTCTCGTGGAGGGCATCTCCTTTGACGCATGGACATCCTCATGTGTCTCCGGATCATATCTCTCCATCGTCATCAGTGATCCTGGATACTCCTCATGCTCCTCCATCAACTGGTTCTCCTCTGCTAAACCACCAACATCCCCTAGCAATGTGCTTGAAGGATATATATGACTCTCTACTAAGATAGATATAGTGGATCTCTGTATAATCTCCACAAGGAGCTCCTCTGATCTGGACTCTGATTCTTAAAGGATTGTCTGTGTGCCTTTCAAAAATCCACGTGTGCTCCCCAACTCATAAGTGAGTCGGTCCACCTCCAACTCCTGCTCCCTCAGGGACCTGTGATACATCTCGCCAACCTCCAATAGATAGTCTTTGTCCATCAGCAATTGTTGGTAGTCGGCCCTCATCATAGTCACTCTCTCCCTGAGTGTATGAAATTCATCCATGGCAAATCCCCCATCTGAACTATCATGTGCCATTGATGCCCTCCAACAAAAATCTGCCACCAAGGCATGTGTGTCATCAATGCACCTAGTGGATGACATGATCATGTCCTCACCGACTCTCAATTGTCCTGCCAAGTGTCGTGACTCCTGATCACAGTCATGCTAAGGTGCTACCTCATGCCCCTCACTGCTAGTGTCAACCATGGAATCCCCAACAACACTCTCTACAAAAGATAAGGCATTGAACTGGCCATTGTCCCCTGTGTTGTTGGGTCCTCCTATATGCCACTGCACACCATCACCAACTGCTAGCTCCATCTGAATCACATTGTATCCTGTATGGGTAGTTGTATCCTCCTGTGCACTCACCCTACTACTATCATTTGCGCCTGGATCCCATACAGATGTGTCCAGACACGTGCTATGGTCATCCCGACTAATAAGGAGTGCATCCTCATCACTGCAGATCGGTCCTGGAAGTAAGTGTCCCCTCAAACTATCTGTCTCCACGGTCTAATCAAACAATGGAGTCCCCAAAAGTGGTGACTCACTCTCCTCATACTGATAGGTATGTGTAAAGTCCATTGTCTCCAAGTCATGTCTCTCATGCAGGTCCACCTGTCTCGGATGTGCAATCCTCACGTAGGACTCCACCACTATATCAGCAATGCCATTGATATCCTCATGTGCCATGGCTATCATAAGTGTCTAAGAAGGTGCCAACTGTGTCACAATCACCATAGGAAGCTCATCATGTCTAGGTGCTAACACGTGTGAACCTTCACTAGTGTCACCACTCTGCTGAAGTGTAAGGTCATCAACGCTATGTGATATGACTGCTAAAGAATAGGTGCTATCCTCCTATCCATCTGACTGTCCCTCCAATACGCAAGGGTCACTATCCTCCCCAAGTGTGCAAGAGTCACTAGTCTCCTCGAACTGCTCTAAATATAAATCTATGGTTGCATCCCCATGTACCTCTGCATCCTCACTATCATAGTGCATCTCAATAATGTGCCTCTTACCTTTACCCCTACATCTATGATCTGGTTTCCAAGGCACTTTGCAGCTAAAGCAAAGTTTCTTGCTCCTAATGGGTGTAGGAATGCTTTGTTCTTCCTTCCATCTACGACATAGTGCTCTAGTATTTTGTATGTCCGTTATCAACTCACGTATGGCTAGATCCAATTCCTGTTTATCCATTTCTCCCTATGGAAGACCCCTCAGGCTAATAGGAGTCTAAGCTCTGGATGCATGCGTTAATCCCCACTGGCTAGGAGGATCAACACTCGGATACCATTGTAATGTTCCCAAGCCAAGATGCCAGGAACATTTTGTTTTCACTGATTTTTACGTAATTTCTGGTTGTGGCATTTCGTCAAACACTTTGCAGATTATGTCTCATGAGTTGAGCTAGGGTTTATAATGATGATTCTTTCAGTGTTTGCAGCCAATAATCAAAGAGATATAGCAAAGGAATGCACTCAACAAGATGAAAGATCAATAATACAAGAAATAACCAAAAATACCTCAGATCTGGTTTTATTCATAGTAGTAAAAGATCTTGATATAATAGATCTACCGATCTGGAGCAATAGTGTTGAGAACTCAACACAATGACAATAACGCAAGAAAAGATGATACAAGCCTCCAAAGGCCAAATAGTTGCATAAAAGGAATGATAGGACAAGATCCTGGCCCTCCAAAGCACCAAACCCTCAAACTGGGAGACTTGCGCACTAGCTTATTGTTGTCGCTGCATGAAGATTTCGGCCCTCTTCCTTCTTGGCACCAATAGCAACCAAAACACTCTAGAAGAGTAGATCGGGAGTCTAGAAACACGATATAGTCCCCTTGCTGAAAAACGAAGCTTGGGCCCTACCCATGAGTAGATTCACTCCAAGATTGTGCCCTTCCTCTGAGAGAAATCGTCCCACTCTCACAATAAATCAATACTACGCCAAAATGCACCACAAGTGGCCCAAGGAAGGCACTATGGCCTCCACCAAGATATCTCAATGGCTTAACTCTCCAAATCCCCTTCTCCTTGACCAGATCGAAGGGATTTAGTCTCTCTGGTGCACCCTCTAGCTGGAAACCCTCAATGCTACGCACCTCTCTCTCTCTCTGGACCTGTGGTTCATGTAGAATCCCTCTGTAACTGAATGGATATGATGTAGAATGGTGAGGGAGGAATCTTTCACCTCCGTGACCAAGCTTGGACCAGGTTGAGTGGGATCTTTCACCACCGAGCTGATCTCTAGGGTTTGTTAAGTCAAAACCCTCAAAACCCCCAAGTGCATGGGCTCACTAGCAAGAAGCCAGATATCAACTGATAAACAACATAATGAGAGAATAGAGGCCCATGTCTCTCTTTTATCCTCCCTGCTCACCTTGTCTTTCCAAGTGACTTTTACTTTATTTACTTATTAATTAAATCACTTTAATTAATTAATTAACTATTTTACCTTTACAAAGTAGTTTATCCCTCCTTGTGGCTTCCCTGCTTACTGAAAGTCAATCTATCCTGTAGTGTTATTCCTCCCGATTCCAATGAGCTATTACACTAAGAGGTTCCTCCAAGTATTATTCCCAATATGACCTCCTTAGTGAATTTAATTAACATATAGCCCAAAATAACTCAAAATTACGGAAATCATCGGAATGCAACGGAACCAAAGCCAAGTTGTGCGGAATGGATCATGATCATGAAATAAGATGAGCGATGCAACTCAAACCCCAAAAAACCCCTCAATAGCTCCTGTACTCGCTATAACCTCCATCTAGCTACTTTGGTCATCATAACACTCTGTAATATAATGATGTCCCAAAGTGGGGACATTACATTATGCCATTCCACTTGTTCACACCTGAGGGGAATGATAGGATGCCCTAGTAAGTTGGTTTCCATAGGGTTTGAGTTGCCACTAGGGTGGGGGGGTTTCATGAAAGGTCATCGTTCGTTCCCACCACACTTACCACTTTTCATATTTTTCCCTCTCATCTATCCCATACATTGGTCCGGGCATTGGGTTTTCCAAGCTAGCAAAGGGTTGTACCTTACCTTGTGGGAAGAAGGGGCTAAAGGCCCAGAGGGTAAAAGTAGCTGGCAAAAGACAAAAGCCAAAAGAATGAAACCTTCCGATGCTTCGCCCAGGGATCCCCGAGAAAGCGATAAAAAGCTTCTCAGCAAGAAACAGAGGGACCCGTAAAAAATAATAAAATCAAGACCTAGTTGGAGGATAGGGGGTCTCATCACGAGCCAGCCTATTAGGTCCATGGGCATGTAGCAGTATGACACTACAATTCAGTTGGTCACCACGCCAGGGTAGTGGCTCTTGGTGACATAGAATAGAGAAAGGGGCTCTCATCACGAGCCAACCTTCTCATTTCCGTGAAATGCTTGTGGATAACATTGTCACCACTGGTCACCACGCCAAGGCAATGTTCCCTAACTAGTCTCTTGAAAGAAAAAACAATAAGATAAAAAGATAAAAGGCATGAATGGGCTTGGAAACATTTGCATCCATGACAAGGTGCACCTCACCCTCTTCAGAGGCACCCACAGGTAAGCCATACATTCCCTTGTCATCACTACACCCATTGCCTAGACATCCCTTACCACCTCACACGTTTACATGGCCTGGATTTGTCTTCACCCGAAAACATCCCACATCCAATGAGCACTAGCCCAATAGGACATCCTAGCATCCCCTCCAAATTTGGCTTGTAGAATAGCATAACGTCTTTGAGCACTTGTCTGGGAAAAGGGGTTTCATGCACATGTTTAAATAACTTGACTATTCGATGTGATTGACATTGATATGATCTTTGTGACTTATGAGCGCATGGAGGGTGTACTTGTACACCCGACGTTCGGGTACACATGGGGAGATGATTAGTTCGAACGTCCATAGGGCTAAAAGCCCACCAGATGGATGTTGAGACCCCAGCAAGGGGCAAAGACAGGTCAGAGTTTTGCACCAGAGAGAGAGGAGGAGTTCCACCAGAGACAGCCTGGCAGGCCTGGACCCAGGAGGGTCTTTCCCTTCTCACCATGATGTAGGCCTTGGAAGGCCCATGACGTCAACCAACGTTTTGGAAACTTTGGAGACAGTTGTGTGCCAAGTGGCACATGTGATTTGATCCAAAGGCCCAAGGAGGCCTAACGTTTTGCTCCTGGAGGCCAATGTTGCCCTAAAAAGCCCTAACGTCACCCTAAAAGGGCATGATATCACCTTTTCTCTTTGATTTAGGGTTTTATTATGTCATTTAATGTAAAAAAATGGATATTACATGTATATGGCCATGTCGACCTTTTTTGACCTGATTCTGGTCATTGAAACCGTAAAATAAGGGTTTTAGCCCTTGTATTTTTCATCATCTTTCACTCACACTTAGTGAGGTCTAAAATTTGCACCCTAATTAGGGTTTATTGGCTGAAATTTTAGGCGCACTTGTTGGAGGAGGCTAATTTTGGACTATTTTGGCAATTTTCTTGGTGGAAGTGTTCAACTATGGTTTTGCTTGATGATTATTGATGAATGTAAGTAAGATTTTTGCAATTCTTCTTAATTGAATGGTTATGGTTATGTTTATCTTGCATTTACATTAAGATTATGAAATTGCTATTCTAAAACCCTAGGAAGCCAAGCACATGTTATTTTCCTTGCTTTAGGAGCTTTTACCTACTAGATTTTGCCAAGAAGTCGATTTTCCTTGAAGCTTTTGCTAGAGGCCTTGCCATTGCAACACCCTAGCATTCTTGGTTCATCCTAGCCATCACTTGCTTCATCTTTGAACCAAAGAAGGAGGAAAACTACTAAGGGCTAGGGTTACATACACCTTAGTAGCTATTTTCCCCCCTAGGGTTTGGTAGTTGAAGCCTTGGGTTACCAACACTTCAACTATTAATCTCTCTTATCTTTGGCTCTCCTACTATCATCCTTTTCCTTCAACATTTGTTGCCACCTAATAGACTCCATTTCCCTAAAGGCACTACTCTAAGACTTTCTATTGACTGATTGACCAAAACAATCATCAAAACCTACACCTTAAGCCTTCTACTAACCACTTCTAACATTAGAATAGTCTAGACTCTAACCTACTAACTTTATTGTTGTTGTTTCTAAAGTAAGCTACAGCCACATTTTGCAGCATTAAAAGCATCTAAAAGCAATTGAAAAGGTTGATTAATGCATTGCATTACTTGCTTCGGATAAATGCTAGTATTCTGATGTTAATGATTGATTATTCTTGGTCATATTGAAGCTATTTAAGCCACTTATTGTGAAGTCATTGTCTTATAAATATTGCTTCTATAAATTTCAGTTTACTTCACATTTATATCAGCCATTGTTTTAACTGATAAAGTCCGAGGTTTTATTAAGTACTAACGGCAAGTTGTACTTGCAAAAGATATAGTTTCTTGTTGCTTTGTTCCTGGCCGGTACAATCTGTTGATGAATGCGGCTATGTGAGACATTCTCCAGCTTACAAACCTCTGAGGTGTGGATCATTGCAGCTATGTGAAGTCTTTCTCTCAGCTTACAAACTTGAGAGAAAGCCCCTAAGAAGGGTACGTGGTCCCTGCCTAAGACAGAGCTAGGAACGTAGAGATGACCTCCTCCATTCAGAGAGTTGAGAAGAACTCCAGATGATTATACAGTGGGAAAGGCGATCTGATGAGTTGGACGTGCATGTGGTTGAGCACAAAGTGAACGTGTGAAATCCCAAAGTGTTGGGTGCATCGTCATGTGAACAAAAATGAAGATGATGTGTTAGCCTCCTCTGATTAGCAGAGTTGAGGAGAAAACTCCAGATGATTCTCCTATGTGAGGCAGTGAGAAAGAAGATTTGTAGAGTGGACGTCCATGTGGATTAGCACAGATGAACGTGTGTAGATCTGGTTCATCTGTGTAATGCAATGAGCCAGAGATATGACATCCCTATGGATGTGCCCCTAGTGGATGAGCACTAGTGGGTGTATTAGATCCTTTGCTATATGTTGTTCAAGAGTCAGACCTACCTGTAACTCTAATTCTTATGTAAAGGGTACAGGTCAGCCCCACCTTAATATGATTAATAATTGCTGAATTTTATTGAAGATTTGTACCTTGGACAAGTGGTTCCTATGGGTTTTTAAACTTTTACCTAGGAATGTGGTCCACAACTTAAAAGTGGGTATTTTTCATAAAGTCACTTTATAAGTGGTAAAGTGAACTTTAAATTAGAA
>SNQJ01S0004120.1:74286-84727 GCA_010110895.2 Picea sitchensis
ATGTGAGACATTCTCCAGCTTACAAACCTGTGAGGTGTGGATCATTGCAGCTATGTGAAGTCTTTCTCTCAGCTTACAAACCTGAGAGAAAGACCCTAAGAAGGGTACGTGGTTCCTGCCTGAGACAAAGCTAGGAACGTAGAGATGGCTCCTCCATTCAGAAAGTTGAGAAGAACTCCAGATGATTATCTAGTGGGAAAGGCGACTAATGAGTTGGACGTGCTTGTGGCTGAGCACAAGGTGAACGTGTCAAATCCCAAAGTGCTAGGTGCATCGTCATGTGAACAAAAATGAAGATGATGTGTTAGCCTCCTCTGAGCAGTAGAGTTGACGATAAAACTCCAGATGATTCTCCTATGTGAGGCAGTGGGAAAGAAGATCTGTAGAGTGGGCATATCTATGGATGAGCACAGGTGAACATGTGTAGATCTGGTTCATCTGTGTAATGCAGTGAGCCAAAGATATGACAACCCTATGGATGTGCCCCTAGTGGATGAGCACTAGTGGGTGTATCAGATCCTTTGTTATATCTTGTTCAAGAGACAGACCTGCCTGTAACCCTAATTCTTATGTAAAGGGTACAGGTCAGCCCCACCTTAATATGATTAATAATAAATGTAAAAGATAATTAATATGGTTAATACTAATTATAATAATAATAAAAGATAATTAATATGGAAATTATTAATTATATTTTGAGTTATTGAGGTCGGCCCTATTGTGCCAATAGACACATCATTTGATGTGACAAGTCTTATATAAATAAAGGTGAATCCCCATTGAGGAAATACACTTAATATTATGTCATCTCATGATTTCAGATGTTGAGGTCTAAAATTATGAGAATTGCAACACCCTCTTGTGTGTTAGTTTTGGTGATGGTGTGGGAGGTCTTTCTCTTGAGAAATATAACAAAGGATTGGCTGGGTTTTCTTCCCTTGTTGAGAAGGGTTTCCTAGGATACTTCTTGTGTCCTTGTGCATGGATCTTCTTCTTGTGATCTTGGTTTGCTGCAGTAGTTATGGTTGAAGTAATTGTTGACAGAAAATTTAAAAGGATTACATTAGACATAGCTCACAGAAATTCTAACACAATCTTGATATTTCATCACTTCATTGGTTAAAACCACGAG
The DNA here is from genome assembly GCA_010110895.2 of Picea sitchensis. Classification (NCBI taxonomy): domain Eukaryota; kingdom Viridiplantae; phylum Streptophyta; class Pinopsida; order Pinales; family Pinaceae; genus Picea; species Picea sitchensis. The sequence continues at coordinate 75,419 of SNQJ01S0004120.1, forward strand.
ACTTTCTGATCAGTGGTGACTTGTGAAAGGGGACCTTTTAACAGATATCTTAACCTTGCCTTCTCAAACCCCCAGGTCACCGGGGACGTCTCCCCTGGGCCTTCAACCCTAAATAGAAAGAGGCATCCTATTGATGTGACAGTGATAGGATAACCTCAAGTTACGCCAATTTGCTCTCCATTGTTAATGTTTATGCCATTATTATAGTTCTTTGCATTTCATTAGATAAGAGCATAATAAGAACAAGATCACTGAGAAATACACATTCACAAGAGACACAACATTTATCCTGGGAAACCCTCTAGAGGAAGAAAACCCAGCAAAAACTTCCTTATCATAAATGGCTTATACAATGTTCAAGAGATAACTCAAACCAATACAGAAAGTCCTCCCCAAGAGATGCGCCACTCTTCTTCTCCTCTCTCCAACTTCTAATTTCAGCTTGCCTCATAAGAGAATGAGCAAGTGAGTGTGTGTGTGTAAGAAGTGAGGCACTAGCCTCTTATTTATATCAACCTGGCACATGTGAAAGGTCACAATCTGGCAGGGCCGACCTCTCACTCTGGGTGGGTAAACCCACCTTTAATTAATTCTAGGTCTTCCATTATAACTGTTGGGGCCGACTTCTTATTCTGCACTATGTAATTGTCCGATGACCAATCCGCAAAAGGGGATTTGGTCCTTATACAATTACCGACATGATTAATCCTCAATGGGGATTTAATCCAATAACAAAATAATAATAATGACATGATTAATCCACAATGGGGATTTAATCAAATAACAAAATAATAATAAGAATGCTCTTCGCAGTTACATTATTTCAACATCCATTACCCTTTCCTTTGATCAAAGTACAAATTGTGTGATAACATGCTCGATTTCCATAATATAGTCAACTACAAGTATGTGACAGTTTGTTATGGTCGTCAATGTGTAGAATATAAATCTGAAATAACTAAACTAACAAGTGAATAAGGATTCAACTTTTGCTCTAGATTATAGATCGCTAAGCAGGTCGTTAAGAGAATGAGTATTGGATCTAGAAAAAATCATCCTCAAAACCAAACCAGATGTTTAAACCAAGTAAATGAATTCAGAAGAACAGACATGCTTCAATACTCAAAGATTGAATTACGATTGAAGATTTTCTTGCAACCAGATGTTCAAATTTTCAAGGCAGACTCAGCAGTTATGAATTATTCAAACACGAAGAAATAATGACAAAATGAGCTTAATGCAAATAATAAGAGGACAAAATAAGGCAAGAGAGTTGTAGATTTTTAATGACAAAAATCAGCGAACTGAAATTTCTATCAAACACTTAGCAACCTAAAGATAACTGTCTTGCATGAACTTCATAAATGTCTCAAACCCACATTCAGAAATTACCATAAGCAGAAATACACATTGCTAAGCAAATATGCAGTGGAAATAAACACAATGGACAGCAACCCATAAAACTGGGAAATTTAGGCAAAAGTCAGGGAAAACCCCAATGTGGGGAAACCCAACGAGAGAGAGAGAGAGAGAGAGAGAGATTATTATTCAGCTTCAGAAAAATACATAACAGCAGCAAAATCACAATTTCCAGCCAAGAAAAATCCACTTACAGCACACTAAAAACAGTCCCAAAATCTGCCTCGTAATCCGTGGCAAATCCGTACTGCTATACGGTTTGTTTTGTACCTCAAAATCCGTGCCCACAGTCAGTTGTACGGACTCTTCCGTACGGCCCAGAAACAACAACCAAAAGTCTGAAATATGCCTCGAAAAACATGTCAAAAATTGCCTCGATTTCAGTGCCCACTCTCACTTGTTGTACGGAGTGTACGGATCCGTACAGTACGGCCTCCCACAGCAGAAAAACGACCTAGCAATGAAACATATATCTTCCTTGGGATTTGTGCCCACTTTTTCTTGGGAAATGTGACCACAATGCTACCCTAAATTCCTCTCTCAAGCCTACACAAAAATCTCTCTCAATCTCCTCCCAATGTCTTCTCGATGTGTCTTGCACACTACCCAATGCATTCTTTTATAAATCTGAAAATGACATTTTTCCCTCCAAAGTGTTTTTTCACCTTCTCCAACCCTAAATCCACAGGCCAAGATTAGATCTTGCCTTTTTCAAGATCAAAGGTCATGATCCATTCCCTCCAAAATGAATCACTTAAAATATTAAAGTGATTTCACTTTATTACATAAATGCTTTATGAAATAAAGTCACTTTAAAATTATAAGGTACACTTTATTAAAAAGTCACTTCAATAAAAGAACCACTTTCTAACAACTTTATAAAAACCCATTACAAAGTTAAGTGCCTGGTAGTGTAAACATAAAGTAACATCCACATTCAAGACAAAATATGCGGAGTACCTCCCGAGCTAAAAAGCTGACAAGAGTTACGGTAAAAAGCAGATAATAAGTAACAAATACACAATGGAGGAAGCTGTAGGTACAGTTGATTGTGCCTAGTGGGGTTTCAGGTTATCTTTATACTTGTGAAACAACAGTCAATTACCTGCCTACGCTAGACATGTTTCAGTACATAGGTTAGCTAAGAAATTAGCTTTCCATGATGGCAAGATTAATGAAAACCACAAATTTTTTTAAATAAAATAGCAAGTGGAAACCAATGTAAGAATGGGGTGTGAAACAAGAGAACCAAACCCATATGAACAAACTACAAACCTTACCTTATTTCCAAGCGCACGCCCAAAACCACAAGCAACAGCACCAACATCAATATCACCAACATATGGTAAAAGATCCCTTCTAACCCTGAAAGAACAATATTACACAACATTCAGATAGCGTCATTCCTAAAAGGAAAAATTACAAGCAGGTTTACAAGTCCAGTATAATACTGGGAGGCACCCAAAAATCTAAGGCATGCTTAAACAGAAATCAGCATTCAAATTATAAGCGCTTCTTCAAAAGTCAAAGTGAATGAATTGAGAATGAGAAATATGAAATCATAGAAAAATACTGGTTGAATTCAGTATCAAACATGGATTTCAGAGCATCATTATACAGAAACTATGATTGAAAAGAATTTATCTATCAACCTCTAATAAAGTATGTTATGGAATACTCTCATTGAAAATGGCTTACCATGCACCAATAAGCAAACCAGCCAGCTGGCGAGAGCCCATCCGAACAAATACTGTCTCCTCATCTATGACATGGCCAATATGATCCAACCACCAGTGCCCATTAGCACTCCCTTCAATCCCTACCTACAAATATACAAAATATTCTACATTAATGGTGGATAGGGAAGCAAGGGGACACAAATTTGATGTAACAATAGTGTTCAATATAAGATCCTTGAACCACAATGAATTGTTCGAATTGAACTCAGTTACAAGGGTCAACTTTTGCAACAGGTAACCATAAACCAATGCTGTCATAAAAACTCACTTTTCAATCAAAGCAACCCAACAAATACAAGTTCTTAATCATACAAGATCTATCAAAATGACAAACACTAGAGATTAAAAAAGATACTGTTCCTTATCATGAACTCACTATTGAACTATCCCTCTTGCCATTTGATAAATGGCTTCGAAATTATAAATTTCACTTTTTCGACCAAGGAATTACCAATTTAGGTAACTTGCAAGTTGCAATCAAGGGTAAATGCACTGAACCTACATGTTTAAAGGGATTACAAAGAGTTGCAAAGTATACAGACTCCAGAGTAAAAGCTTTCAAGGAAATACCTGCAAATGTGTTTCTGTCAACAGATGTTTGTTAACCTTTTCTAGTTTGAGAAATGAAAACCTTAATAAGACAAAAACTAGAAATGCAAAGCATTGTTAGCTATCAGCAATGCTTTCTCCTTCAACTTTAAAGAACTAACTAAGTGAGGGTGTTTGTAAATTGGAAAATTTGTGAAACTGCCTTGCAGGATGGGGCACAAACTGGATGACTGATAGAAATAAATCCTGGAAATTTTCCACATTTTAATGCAATAACTTAGGTATCTTTTGCCATGGATTGACACATAATGCATGGAAATATCTTCTTCAAATGAAACATGATCAGCTGTCCAATGTCAACAAAGAAACATTGTCTGAATAAAGTGTCAAATTGAAAATGAATAATCAGTGAATGCCTCAGAAAGCTGAACTGACAACAGATATACAAGTATGGCATGCTGATTGCAAAGAAGCATATGGCATTGACGAAGGGCATGAAGCTTGGAGAGAGTTTATAGGGGAACCAAAATTTAATTTTTCTTTCACCATAAATCACAAATTGACATCTGTATGGTCCAAGAAGACATCAAACAATTGTGCATTGAGTACCTATGAATTGACTCAAGTCTAGAACCTGATAAGTCTATTCCATCCATATTTCTTTGCTTACAATAAAACAGTTTTTTTCTCCTTCAAAAATCGACTCTAACATTTATCTGTAATATACCTTGTTATTATATTAAATAATTATTATATAGGATCATGTCCTTTAGAATAGCCATGTCTTTTATGGACTATAAATATGACAGTCTTCTTCACTGCATATCACCATATCTTGTATCTTCACATATATATATATATATTCAGTCCTTTGTATTATATGAGTTTGTTCCTTTACCCATGAGTGCCTATGGCACTCCGTGACTATTGCAACGTACATATCACAAGTGGTATCAGATAAACTTTAATTCCCACCCTGTGGCCATCTTCACTTCTGAGAATAAATTCCTTAGCCTGTGGCTATAATTTTCTGGTAGTTAATAATTTTATTAGGAAAAAAGAAAAACAAGCAGTTTATTCTGCTAACAATGGGAAAATGAATTAGTTGTTCATGGCTCTTGCTATTATCCTGCCATTTCTTGAAAAACCCAGAATTCAGACAAGTCACTGCTGGTGAACAGTATATGTAGAAGAATTAAACCACTGTAATAAAAAATGGCTGCTGTCTGTCTCACAGATGACAGAGCTGCCACAAAAAAAATCTGTCAGGATGTTGCAGCACAGGGAACTTAAATTAACAGTCTGCAGAACACAAAACTGTCAGAAGTAACTGTTGACCACCTATTTCAACTAGGGGGTCAACTCCATGTACCATGAAGATATGCACCAGATGGTGCTACCAAGTTAAAGACTTTCTGGTTCTACAAGGCAATTTTGGCCTTCAGCACGTATTTTTGTAATTGGAATTTCCTCTCCCCTGCGTGGGATTATAATGTAATGGATCTGCATGGATCATAGTTTAGGTCGGTTTCCTAGGACTTCATCATTAGAGGAGTTCCTTTCATCGAGTGTTTTTTTTCCTCAGGTTATTAATTTGGCCTAACCAGCCTTATTAATTTCCCTTGAATTTTGTCACTCCCACAATAATTCTCCAAAGTGGTGAAAGGTGTTTTAATGGTCGAGCCCTATGGTAGCTAGTGTCTAGGAATATTGTAAATGACCATGCTAGACATCTTCTAGAGTCTTGCGGAAATATGTCGAGTCTTGACAGTTTTCTTTAATTTTTTGAAATTACCCATTTAATTAATCTTTTGATAAAAATTGTAAAAATTGGATCCTTGGGATTTTGATAGTATATGAGCTCAAAAGAAATAGAATGAGACCTCCCTACACCATTGGACCAAGTTTCAGCTCAATTGGACAAGTTTTGCTAGGTGTTTGTCCATGAGGAGTCTTAGTCAGTCTTAGACAGCATTTTAATTGTTGGAATTGACAAAGTCAAAATTGTCAAATTTTTGTAATATGAGCAAATTAATTAGAGAAAGAGTGGGAGAACTTACCCAAACCTATTTCTAAGCTATCCTAACCCTTTCTCTAACCTTTACTTCACCCCCTCACCTACCCATTAATGCAAAACGTCCTTTTCCCTAGAGAAATTGCGCCCCCCTTCTAGAAGAATCTTTAAAAAATCAAAAATTAATTAAGTGGGGCCTCTTCTCTCCCTTGGTGCACCTCCCTAGTCCCTCCAACTCATCATTTGACTTTTCAAACCCTTGCCAACTCATCTACCAAAACCCTAGGTGACTAAAACCCCAGGAAGTGCGCCCCTCTTCTTGAGATGCTCAATGATGCTATGTGATTGACACTTGGAAAGCATCCAAGAGGGATAACTCTTGGCTCCCAAGTATAAATAAGAGCCTCCCCTCCCTCATTTTATACATGATTTATTCTCTTGCAAGGTTACTCTACCCAAATTCCTCTTCTCTTCTCCATTCTCTCCCACTCTTCTCTCTCGTTCTTCTTGCTCTCTCTTTCTTTTCTCAAGCTTGGGCAAGTATTTGTCCTAGCTTGCCTTCTAATAAAGAAATCTTTGGAGAAAATATTGGCATTGGGAGTCTTCTTGGTGTCTTGGATCTACATTGGAGGTAACTTGTATTTGGTTTTGTTGAGTTTTGCTTATAGATCTAGTGTAGGGTGTCCAAGCAAAGTATTTTTTTGCTGGGATAGATCTATTGTAGTATTGCCATAGATCTTATGTGTAGTAGCTTCCTAGTTTTAGCAAAATATTTTGTTCATATCATTGGATCTACTCACCCCCTTTGCTTATCTTGTAGCTTAGTCTCTCATATTTACATGTTATTAAGGGTTTAGAAAGAGTAATTTCAGATCTGGAAATTATCTTTTCACCCACTTATTTTCCTCTTAAAAAATTTCGTTCTTATCTATCTACTTCCTCTAACACTTTGGGTACATTTTCTGCTCTTGAATAGCTCTATTTCAACATATTATTTATTGTCCTAAAGGTTAAAAATTTCTGGTTTTCTGTAATGTCCCCAAGGTCGAGCCCTATTGTAAATCATGTCTATGAAGTATAGAGCTTGCATTATGAATTGTAATTATGTTTTATAGGCTGGTGAGCCAAGTTTATATAAGTTGGTGGGCTTATGTGTTATTAGGCCGGAGAGCCTAAGTGTTAAGGCTAGGACCCTGCTTTTGTATATGTAATCATGCAGAACATTAATAAAAATATAAACACCGTTGCGTGCAGACCGACCACGATGAATGAGTGATGGGGGACTAAGCTTCCACAGATTGGATAAGGGATTGGGCGCTGGAAGGTTGGAAAGAGAGGCTAAGTGTTGAGCCTAGGGGCTTAGGTCCTTGGGAATAATATTTTAATATTATTCCCAAAGCCATGTGAAATATATATTGTGTCCTAAGTTCCTAGAGAGGAACGCATGCTGATGGAGTGCATGCAACTTCATGGGTAACATGTGTCGACCCAGGCACATGCAGTTAAAAAAAAACTGCAGAAGTCAGTCGTGGAGGGGGTCGCTCCTCATTCCATCATCCTTTGCATCTGATTTCGGATACCCTCACACAGCTCTGAGAACCAGAAAACCGAGACGTCTTCCTGAAGACCAAAACATCATCCGTTTGATTTCGTTATTGATCTGCGTCTGCCCTTGACATACCTATGCACCGTTGAGAGAACTGGTCAGGAGGGGAAAGTCGACTTGTGAGTTCCAGAACCCAATCTATCCGCCATTGCAGAACTAAATCCATACCCGATCTGTCTGTAGGTTGTTGTTTTCTGTTTTCTTGAGTGGGGTTGTGTTGTGGTTATCCTCACCGTGCGGGAATTGAGTCGGAAGGGGCTGAAGAACCGGGTTTTAAGGCCCTTAGTTGAAGAGGCAGTCTGTCAAGCCTGAGAGAAGCTATTTCCAGGTGAAGGAGTCTGCTGGGAAGTGGTATTCTTCCAGAGAGAGTCCAGCACCAGCTATGGAGCTCTAAGACTTCCTGATCCGGCCTGTTGCCGAGACCCAAAGAGGGAGGTGAAGCACTAATGGACTGTGCTTGTGAAGGTGTATACTCCCGGGCGGAACAGAGATGTGGGGAATGAGAGTCTGTGAGTAGTGGGCGTAAGAAGGCATCTTGGGAGGAATCCTTCCGGTTATTCTGTGCAGTTTTCCCTGTAACCCACTACTGAGCATGATGAGTAGCGTGGTCTAAGGCTGGGAGGTTCGTGGAAGGCTTGCACGTGGTTGGTGGAATTACCACGGTTTCAAAGATAAGTATCATCTTATGCTTAATATTATGTTTTGCATGCCTGTGATGCTTATATGTTTCATGTATTATGTTGTGCATATGAATTATTGTTAATGACAAGGATTATTTATGTTAGCAGTAATCTTGTGCTTACTCTGAGTTAAATGTGTTTAATATGACTTAAATGCATGTTATTAATTAAGTATGAGAATGATGTTGTTCCGCACAGTAGCGTTTGCTCGGCCAGTGGGATGACGGCCGAGGACGTTACATTTTCACTAACAAAAAAAAATTTGAAGAATTTTGGTGTTTTTGTAGCTTTCCCAGCAAGCATTAGCTTGCTGATTTTCTGCAGGTTTTCACCAAAAACAGGGAGGAACAGCCCATTTGGGGTCATCTAAAGCTAAGCAAACACCTCCCAAGTTGGAGTAACAAATACCCACTTCTCTCTCTCTCTAATTCTCACTGTAATCAAGCGCAAGGGAGTCCCAAGGGCTTGTTTTTCTCAAGTAAATTTAATTTTCTGCGTTTTTAATTTCAAGTTTGCCTACACCTAGGAAAGAGTTTGGCAAAGCCAACCATCCTATATCGTAAGGCTAGGAACTTAGTTGTGGTTTGTTGCTTCTAGTGCATGTGTATGGTTCATCTTTAGATCTTAGAAGCTTTTTTCTTTTCATTGCTCAAGTCGTGGAGGCATAGTAACTTAATTGTGTTTTTCAAGCATTCATTTTTATTCCAAGTACTTACTTTGCTTTCAAGTTCAATCACCTAATCTCTTTCAAGCTTAAGCAATTTATTTCACTTTACTTGCAAGCACTTAACCCAACTTAATTCAACATAATCTTTAAAGCTCAATCTGCCTTAATAATTCTTAAGGATTTCAACTTATCTAGTTAATTAGAACACCTTCAACTGTTTCAACTTTGCCATCAAAAAAGGAACCTAAGGAAGAAGTAGGGGGTGTAAGAACAGTGTTGAGGACTCAACACTTCAGCATGGTGGTGAGACTTGTGAGGATTCAAATGTGTTAGCACTTAGACATGATGAGATTAGGAGGTTGGATGACCTACCTTTGGGTGTAGATATGGCTTCCAAGAAGTCATGTATGGAGGGTGATGAGCTTTCTATGATGATCGTGACACATTTTTCATCTTCTCAGACACCTATGATAGCCACAACACACGAGGATATCAGTGGCATTTCTAATATGGTGGAGGAGCCTTGTGTGATGATTGTATCATTGTACATGAGGGATATATGGATCTGCAGATCCAGAAGGAGAGGCATGACTTGGAGCTAGTTGACGAGTCACGAGACACATACCTATCAGTAT
>SNQJ01S0004120.1:99839-124027 GCA_010110895.2 Picea sitchensis
CCTCAATATATATCATCCAATGACCTTTAATTTAAAAATTAGGTCATTAAAACAGCCGACAAGGCTGACTACTAAAAATCATATTGTTTTTACATTAACTGCTAAGTAAAAGACATAAATGAGCAAAAGGTGGGACGTCAAGCTCCTATGAGGGAGACGTTGGCCCTTTTGGGGCTAGTCCAGCATCCAGAAGTCAGACGTTAGCCCTTTTAGGGCTCCTCCAAGCTGCCACACGTGCCAGAAATCCCATCAAACTGCCACACGCTCAAGATGACGTCCAAGTCTCCTGGGTGACATCCTGTCCATCAAGAGGAAAACGTTCCATCTGAAGTGGGTCAACCCGCCTAGGCTAGGCTCAGCCAAACTATCTCTACAAGAGAAGCAAAGCTTCTTCTTCATCAATTCTCGTCTGGTGTCATCATCCAGCTTGGGCTTACCCTTCCAATCCCTCTGAGGATTCTTCTAATCCTTGTCTCTCGATGGCACTAAAGGTTTCGGGTTTCAGCATTGAGTCCCCCATGTCTCTAGTGCGCACAATGGCCTCTTGAAGGGTGTGAGGCTTGAAAGCCTTAACCCAGCCCCTCAATGGCTCCGTCAACACATCGATGAACAACATCAACAACCTGTGCTCTAAAATATCTGATACGACCACTGCCTTCCGCTGGAACTCTGTGATGAATGCCTCGACTGACCCTTTCTGTCTCAACTGTGTCAGATCCCTGAAATGGAATTTTGGATCCCTCATGTCAAACCTCTCCATCAACCTCTCGGTGAACTCCAAATATGATGTAATGTGACTGTGACCCAAGGTCACCATCCCATGATACCGCCACTCGTGGGCCTCCCAATCCAAGTGCAAGGTGGCGAAGCTAATAGCTTCTAACTTCGTCATCGGGTTGAGCTTGAAATATGTGTCAAGCTTTTGTACCCATGCCTGAGCTGAGCATCGAGATGACCCGTTGAAAGTAGGAATATTCAGCTTTCCCACCTTCTTAATGAAGTCCATGTTATGAGTCTGCACATTGCCCTTTTGTGCCTCCTTGGGCCTTTTCCGATACCTAATCGAACACTAATCTAGCAAACTCATATCTGCATCCAACTCTGGCCCCAGTGCCAAATAGTCTCTCTTGTACTTGCTGAGATTTGTACCTTGGGAGGTGTTCCCCATGTGCTTTTGACCTCCTTAGCACATGAGGGAAGGACATGACACTTTGTACCTTGTACTTTTGTCTATTTTCACTTTGACTTTGGTTAAAGTGAAATTTGGTCACTTTTGGCATAAAGTGATTATTAATTCACAAAGGGGTGAATTTGGAGACATAAGTGGACTTAGGAAACTTAACCCAAAGTGGGTTTATGATTTAGGGATGAATGAGATCTCAACCATTGATTTAGATGGATCTCCACCATTCATTTATAGGTTTCCTAATTGATGTCTAAGAGGGGCGCAAAGGGTCTAAGGAGGGCGCATTCTTCATTGTGAGTTTTGCTTGTTGTGAGAGGAGCACTTGAGCTATGGAGATGAGATCAGTTGCATGAGGATTCTTGAGGGAGGCCGCTAGNACTTTTGTCTATTTTCACTTTGACTTTGGTTAAAGTGAAATTTGGTCACTTTTGGCATAAAGTGATTATTAATTCACAAATGGGTGAATTTGGAGACATAAGTGGACTTAGGAAACTTAACCCAAAAGTGGGTTTATGATTTAAGGATGAATGAGGAGATCTCAACCATTGATTAGATTGAATCTCCACCATTCATTTCTAGGTTTCCTAATTGAGGTCTAAGAGGGGCACAAAGGGTCTAAGGAGGGCGCATTCTTCATTGTGAGTTTTGCTTGTTGTGAGAGGAGCACTTGAGCTATGGAGATGAGATCAGTTGCATGAGGATTCTTGAGGGAGGCCGCTAGCATTCCTTGTGGGAGGCTTGGAGCTACTTGCTTCACTTATTTACTGGAGCTATTCTACTTCAGAGAGGGGCGCATTAGCTTGGCAGGCCAATTCATTCCTGGTAGGATATCTAGCCATCAGATTGCAGTGAGGTCAGTTGCAGAGTGAGGACATCTACTGGAGCTTCATTCCTATGGAGGGGTTTTCAGATCTGACATCACAGTTGGCGGTTGGAGCAGATTCAGTGGTTCTGACAGTTTGCATGAGGGGCACACCATTCTGGGGCGCATTTGGTGGATTTGAGCCTATATACTTCTCTGTTGGAGTTGTTATTGTATCAGGTTCTATCTTGTATTGTGTTTACTATAACCCTTCATTTGCTTTCTTCATATATACACATAGATCTCAAACTGGTTTTCCACGGGGGGGTTTTGTCCAGGGTCATGTTGACCAAAAATACTTGTGTCTACAAATGCATGATATTAGTTCTTAGATCTGTTCATAATCAGCAGTAAACGATGTATTAGGTGTGTTATGTTTATTTGAGTTGCATGTACTAATTCTTATGACAAAAACGACATGCTAGAGCACCCAAATTGAGAACATAGCCGTAACAAATCAGCTTGAAAGTATTTGAACTGTTGGCTGTTATAAAACAGCAGATAACTAAAGAAGAAGACAGTGAAACTTAGAGCCTCTCTGTGGTCAAAGACAGACCCAGAAGGCAAGTTGATAGGACCTGGAATTTTCACAATTTGTTTGTGCAGGTTTGTGTGATAACAAGCACTCATGAAATAAATTCAAACACCATCCAACCAATGTCTAATCATGTCTCAAGTGACAATCAACATATAAGAGAAGAGAACAATGTGAGATATACCCTCCTAACCAATCAAACAATGAAACCATCACTACAACTCTAAACTAGTGGTCTCCATCCTGAACAAGAGACAATCTCAAGACACCATCACAAGACTGAATACAAAACAACTGGAAATATTGTCAATGCCTAGGTACATAAACCAATAACTTTGCACTATCCACTTTTCTCTAGACATCACACACCTAACCGCTAAGCAGTTAGTCAATACTCAATAGAACCATAAGGGTAATGCCAGAATAAGTGTGCATCCATAAAAGTCTCTGGATTGACCCAATCATATGTATGGAATATTTGGAAGTACTTGCCACATATGATAAGGTGTGCAAAATCATACTCGTACATTGTAATGGGTGACAACTGGCTCCAACATGGAGACAAGTGCTCTGGCAAACAGTGCATGAGAACTCTAAAATCATTGTCAATACTCGATACAGCTCAACATGAAAAGAGATAAGATCCATATTGTAGGGAGAGAATCTCACCATGACACATCACACAATAAAATCAAAAGCGGGGCATAGAGTGCATGAAATCAAGTACATTATGTCAAAAACGGCTTTACAACATAAAATAAACCAAGCTAGTAAACACAACAATGATATGCAGTACTATTCTAATATGTTGCTCATAAGAACTTATTCATCCTATTCTACTAAGCTATCAACGACATCAAATGCCATATATGTAATACATCTTCAATATTTTCCCATTTACAGGCAACTACATCTTTTCTCCATCCAAATTGTTGAGGTAGAAAGAATTTGCTCCAATGTGGTCTTGAATCCTATAAGGACCTAACCATAACTTGTCAAATTTACCATGTTTTCCTAGTTTCTCCCTCCTCTTGTCCCACATGAGGACCAGGTCCCCTTTTTGTAGAAGCCTTGTGCCTATTCTTGTTAAGCTCCATCAATTGATTTAACCTTGCCTGAACTGCCTCCTGGTTAGTTGTGAAATGTTGTAGCAACCAATATATTGGAATCTTCAAATGAATAGGTAACGTAACCTCCATTCCATTCACCATCTCAAAAGGGCTCTTTCCTATGGATTCTTTCTTTGTGATATGATCTACCTACAAAGCATGCTTGATCTTGCTACCATGTGATTTCTTATTATCTCCAACAACTTTTTTGATAATCGTCATAAAATTCTTGTTTTTGGATTCTGCTAAACCATTTCCCAGGGGATAATAGTTTAACGAATGGAACAAGATAATTCCATATTCATAACAAAAGTTTGACAATTCCATCGAACTAAAAGCCTAGGCATTATCTGTGGTGATCTTTGCTGACACACAAAATCTCATAATTATCGTATCTTCCAAAAGCTCGATCAACACCTTATTTGTTGCCTTCTCTATGGGTATGGCTTCGACCCACCTAGTAAAATAATTTATAGTTGTAATAATCCACAAAAAACCATTGCTTGAGTTTTCTTTGAACTCCCTTATGAAATCCAAGCCCCACTATTGAAAAGGTGCCTCTATTACAACATGTTGCAAAGGTAGGACTGCCAAATGATTCCTTCTTGCAAAAAGCTAATAGGGATGACATGATCTAATGAAACAATGGACATCTACAAATAATGTTGGTTGTTAATATCTTGCTCTCAAAATATTATGCATTGGCATCCTAGTAGCATAATGTCCTCCACAAAATCCAACATGTAATTATGTCATGAGCTTTCTAGACTCATCCTTGTCAACACACATGAGTATCAAACCATCGAGGTTCCTCCATCCTAGGTCTACTTGAATCAAACAATACTTAGAAGCTTTTATCCTAAGAGCTCTTCCTTTTTGGTCACTCAAATTATCCGGACACATGAGATTCCTCAAATAATACACAATATTTGAATACCAACTATGATGCACTAGCTTATCCAAGATGGAGGCAATCATGTCAACGCAACCAATGTTCAATTCATTTTCATTACCTTCAATCAACATTTTTGCTAGACCTTGTCCTTTAATTATTTTGGTGGGCTTAATTTCCATGTAATATTCTTGAATCCTTGAAACCCACTTTGCTCTAATATCCAAACAATCATGTTGGGCAAAAATATCCTTCACAACCTCATGAGGAACGTATATAATGATTCTTGAATAACCCACATAGCTCCAAAAATTCTTTAAGGACTGAATCAAAGCATATGCTTGCTTTTCCATAATTGAATACTTTAGTTTTGAATCTCTCAATGCCTTACTCATAAAGGAAATTGGTTGTTCCATACCTTGATCGTTTTTCTAGAACAAATCTCTGGCAATGGTATCTTCTAAAGTAAGTGCAAAATCTGAAAACCTTCAGAATAATCGGGACTAACCAAAACTGGAGCTAATGGTATCGTTTCATTTATGATTTGGAATGACTTGTAACCCTCATCACTCCATTTGAATTCACAATCTCTCTTCAGCAAGTTAGATATTGGCTTTATTATCACGACAAAGTTTAGGATGAATATTCTAATAAAATTGATTTGGCCGAAAAATTATTGGACTTGCTTTTTATTTTCTGGCAATGGGACTTTCGTGATGGCTTCTACCCTCCCAGGATCAAATCCAATGCCATCCTTTGATACAATCAAAGACTCTCCCTCAACATCTCGAATTTCCCTTTAGCCAAGGGCTTAGTCAAAATGTCTACAACCTGTGAATCTAAAGAAACATACTCTAGGATCACTACACCCTTTGAACTATGTCCTGGATGAAATGGTACCAGATATCTACATGCTTGGACTAATCATGAAAGATTGCATTCTCATGGACTCTGATACGACCCCGATTGTCACAGTATACTGCAGTACGCTCCAACATCTAATCAGTCAACTCTAAAATCAACTTGTGAAGCCAGATAGTTGCACAACTAGCAAAGTTGACTACCATCTCTTCTAGCTCTGTCGAACTAAGCGCCACCACTTCCTTCTTCACGATATCATACCTAAACCTAAACTAAATCAAAACCCCAAAGTACTCTTCGTGCCACTTGCATCGCTAGCTTAATCAAAATCCATAAAACCATATAGCATCACCTCACCATCTCCACCATACCTCAAACCATATTGTATTGTGCCCTTCATGTAATGAAGCACATGTTTTACAACAACCTAATGAATCTATCGTGGCTCGAAGTGTTTAATACAAAACAAATATCAAGTCCAATATTCATCGGATACATAAGGGAACTAATCAACTATCTATACACAGTTGGATCTACCAAATCTTACTCTAAATCTACTGATAACTCTAGATTTCATATCATAGGCTTACGATCCATCATCTGAAATCTCTTCAGAATCTTGATTGCATACTTACATGTCCGAGGAAGGCCTCAACTAGATTATGCCAAACCACTAAAACCAAGAAAAAGTGTGTAACATCAATGTCCTTCAGATCGAACTCGCATGCCAACTTTGTCTTGTGCCATACTATGAGCTTCTCAAAACTACCTGTAAGGATAAGATCAACTCCATACAAGACCAAAACAAACAAATCAGATCTATTAAATAAATAATAAAGATTTGGATCTGCAACAATTTTTGTGAAGCCCAAACCTAACAAGTACTCATAAATCCTTAAGTACCAAGCACGTGGTGCCTACCTCAACATGTAAAGGGCCTTCTACAATCTACATACATGGGTCTCTCACCCATGCACTTCAAAGCCTCTCAAAGGATTGATGTATGCTTCCTCCTCAATAAAACCATTAAAAAACATTGTCTTTACATCCATCTTATATAAATGTCACAAAGAAACTGATGTTAAAGACATAATGGACCTAATGGAAGTATACTCGACAACTACAATAAATCTCTCTTCATGGTCAACTCCCTCTCTCTGAGAGAATCCTCTTGCTATGAACCAAGCATTGGACATCTCTATGTTTCCATGCATGTTTGACATTGTACAACCCCCTAGAATCAATCATTGACTTCCTCACTAGTCCGAGCATAATCTCCCAAACATCATTGTTCATGATGGAGCTATGCTCCTCCACCATGGCAGTCTGCCATACCTACTAACCTATTGTCTCCTCATAACTAGAAGGCTCTACATCAATAATGGACGACATCAATGCATCATGCAATGTCTAGGTAATCCACCTAGGCTTCCTGGCTAAACTAGAAGGCATTGAAGCATCGGTTCCACCTCTAAAACCTTGCTAATCTGATTCTGAAATTTCTTATTTCTCTGGATCAGCATTTGGAACAGCAAGCTTTTCTCCCTCCTCAACCACTATTGGAGACTCCTAAGACCTTGAGGACCATGCATCCTCATCAAACTTCACATCTCTACTCACTGATGAGATTTGGGTACCTTGGAAAGTGGTCCCCTTGTCTTTGTGAGTCTCTAAACACAAAGGGGGAGACTATTACCCTTATACCTTTACTTTATGTTCTAATTTCACATCAACTTAAGTCACTTAAGTCATAAAGTGAAATTTGTTACTTAATTCATAAAGTGACAATTAATTCACAAAGTGGGTGAATTAATAGACATAAAGCAAACTATGGAAACTTAAGTAAAGTGGGTTATTAAGTGAGATTTATGAGAAGTGATCTCACCCATTGATTAGACTTGGGCTAGATGCGATCTAGGCCCTTGATCTTTTAGGTTTGGCCAAAGAGAAGCTAAAGGAGGCAAAAGGGTAAGGATGAGATTCATTCGTCACTTGAGAGAGTTGAGTGAGGAGGAAGAGAGCAAGTGAGGTTTTGGAGAAGGTAAAGGAGGACACGAGCTACCTTGAGGAGGCATTCATGGAGGCCATGCACATGAGCTAGAGGAGAGGGCGCACCTTGTGTATGGGGGGCGCAAGTCTAGTTTGCATGGACTCTTGAGGGCGCACAAGCTAGAGGAGGAGCGCTTCCAAAGGGAGGAGGCGCATTGGCTTGTGAGAGGGAGCTTTCTAGAGGTTGGCGCATTCGCTAGAGGAGGGCACCTTTACTTGTGTGTTGGTGTTTTTGTGAGAGGAGGGGCGCACTTGGTAGTAGTGCGCACCAAGCCAAGGAGAGGAAGTGTTCTTGGAAAGAGGGCGCAAGGTCCAAGGTAAAGGTAAAGGCAAAAGCAAGAGACAAGGAAAAGGCAAGAGGCTTAGCAAAGGAAGGAGGGCGCACCAAAGCAAAGGGCGCCTTTGTTCAAGGGCTAGCAGGCACATCTACAAGGAACTCCAAAGCATCCTAAGTTGGGTTGCTATTGTACCAGGTTCAATTGTATTTATTTCCTTCTTGTACTATTGCTTTGAGATCTCCAATACATATCTATCTCTCTAACTGGTTTTCCTCATGGGGGTTTTTCCAAGATCATGTTGACCAAAAACATCATGTGTTCATTTGTCATGTTTGCTTAGTATTTTCAATGGTAGGTTGTTAAAGATCCTAGAGGTGTGTTTGATGTTTAATGCATGCTATTGAAGGCTAACTTGGACAGCAAAACTATCCATAATTTATCCTTATAACAAGAGGCATTAAAGAGCATCAAACCAAAGTTTTGTGGGCAGATTTTGAGAGGGCAAAGTTCAGATTTAGTGGGCTGTTTTGAACAGCAAGATGGCTGTCGTAAAACAGCAAGTAAAACAGTGTGAAAGAACCCAAACATAGTGCCCAACAAGAGGTCAAATGACAGGCCTGTTGGGCAGCCTATAGAACCTCAGAAAATCTTCACTCACTACTATCTTCCATTGTGACGGAATGTAAACTGTATAAGCCTTGGAGGACTCACTATATCCAACAAAAACACCCTTCAAACTAGAGGCCTCCAATTTAGTTCTTATCTCTGCAAGAATATGAATATATACAGGGCAACCGAAAACACGAATGTGGATCACTGTGGTTCCTCACCAATGAAAAAAAATTTTGGCCTTTTGGCCTTCAATACCATATGACAACACCTATTCAAGATGTAGATAGTTGTACCACATGCCTTTTCCCAAAGGAACATAGGTAAATATAGGTCATGAACCATAGCCTTGGTTGTCTAAACAACGGACTTGTTCTTTCTTTCAGCAACTCCATTCTACCACGGGTTATAAGGCACTATGAACTCCCTCTTGATCCCCACTTCTCTGCAAAAGGAATCAAACTCATTGGAGGTATACTCTCTTCCATTATCAAATATCAGTACCTTCATCTTCCTACTTGTCTAGTTCTACACAAACTTTGAACTCTTCGAACCTACTAAAGACCTCATCCTTGGTCTTTATAAATTAAATCCAGGTTTTCCTAGAAGAATCACGAATGAAAGAAACGTGATAGATTACTTGTCAATGAACCGAATGACATGCATCCACACACATCAAAATGTACCAGATCAAGAATCGCTCTCAATCTATGCTCACTGCTTGGGAAATCAAACTCAGCATATTTAGCAACTCCACATCCCTTGCACACTCCTGTCCTTTCCACCTTGAAATTAGGCAACCCCACCATGTCATAGAAGCACACAAGTGTGCACATGCTTGTTTGCTTGTTTCTTAACAAATATATTACATATATGTGTGTAAGTATGTAAATGGGAGTGCAAGCATATTTACATATATGCACAAAATCAAATGTGCATGTATGTATGTATTTCACATATACATCTTTTTGTATACAACTACACACGCCAAATATATGTGCATAACTATATTGGTACGAATGTATCTAGGAATCTAGTCTAAGATTTCGTCTATGTTCTATTTTCATTGAATGTATCCAAATTGTTAAAATACCAGCTGTCTCATTTAGAACTCGAATGCTTTCTTCTCCTTACAAATTTAGCATTGTATATTCTTTGAAGAATCCCTTTATCTTTTGACCCTATTGTAATAAAGGATCCTTCTATCATGTGAGAAAAAATTTAAGAAAGTCCTATGCATTTCTAAGGAGCATAGGAAGACAAGAAAAACCCATAGGGTGGTTATTCCCCTACTTACTTATCTTTATGGTACAGCAGAAACCGATCCTTTTGCCTGCTATGGTGGAATAAAGACTTAAATAGAGAAGCAGTTGTTTTATTCTTACTTGAACAAGGATGAGTTCAAAATTCATATTTTTAATGCAGCTCTAATTTTGATATTTGAATCGATATGGTAACTACTTCTATGTTTAAACATTAAATAGACCAAAAAGTGTTTAGGAGGAGCATCTACTCTTGACAAGAATGTTTTTAGACTTACAAATCAATCTGGTTTTATGTCAAATAACATAAAAAGAGGTTAAGATGTCATAAAGAGTCAACTCAACTTTAGCTGGCAGTTCTCTTACCATTCATTGGCAACTGTCCATATGTAAATCTGTATATTATTCTTGCAGTCCTAATATTCTATTTTCATGCAAATCCTGTTCCACAATTTAAGTATATGCATCATACAACCTTCACGATAATGAGATTGAAGCTTCTCTGTGATATGCATATTTTGTTTATTTGATATTTATTATTTTCCCATGAAACTCCATTATGATGGAAGTACACATGTCTGCTTTTACTTTTCAACAAGCCATAAATGTCAAAATATCTTCAAATGAAAGGTAATGAGTTAGGACAATCACCGTTTCTTTTGCAGCTGCCATAGCAAGAACACCAGCACCCATTTCCATTTCTTGCAACCCAACAACCACTATGCTGGCTTCTGATGCTGGAGATGCCAACCAACAACGTAGTGACTCAAAGGAAGCTCTTCCTTGACTCACATTCCAAGTGCCAGCCAATACCTTTATATGTTCTTGCTTTGTATAAGTTGGGGCCATGTCAATTAGTCTTGATCTTACAATGCTTTCTAGTGGACTAGGTATTGTCATGTTCCAACCACGAATGCCACCATGGGCAGCCAAAGTAAAAACATGATCACCACCCGCAGCCATCTGCACAACAGCTGAACTGTGTGCCAACCATCCTCTCAACAGTTTACCATCTTGTTCCATGACCTGTACCCTTCCATCTCCATATCCAACCCATAATCTTGTTTCAAAAGTGCACAGGCAATGGACACCTACAGAAATGTTTTGAAATTCCTGAACTCGATTGCCCAGGTGATCCCAATGGACAAGTAACCCATTAGCATATCCAGTCCAAATAGTTCCATCTTCTGATGCCACCATAGCCTGAACCTTTTTACCATCATCTAAGAATTGACTTCCTATTGTCGCTCGACAAACTGCATCTGCTGCTCCTAACAATGCATTCCTTGAACGTTGGAAAAAACTCAGTGGCCCTTGAATCTTTTCTTTCCTAGAAATTTTAGTGAAACTCATCTTGATATCACCTTCCACTTCAAAGTCATGTACTGGCCCAACATTTGGACTTGAGAACTCTAATTGTGCATCTGATCCAAACACCTTGAGAACAGCCCTTGTTCGGGCATCCCTGCACAACAAAATTAAAGAATGACTTGAAAGAAATTGAATGAAATAAATTTGATTGCTTTCCATCTGCTTTAACAAAATATATTAAAAATATTTTAGTCCTAATGCCATGCTCCCTCACTTTGCTGAAATTGAAATACATGCACCAAGTATCTTATAAAAAACAGATATGTACCAGACAGCCAAGGAGTAAGATCCTCCACTCCATACTCTTCCTCTTGAGTGATCAGATACCAAAAATCTTATATCAGTATTTAGAATAGATGCACCAGTTGTAGCAACACGGCTTCTTAGATCAATGCATGATCCTTCCATCAAGTAAACAGTACTAAAATTGTTTCTTAGGTCAGTGAATAGAGCTTTTTCAGCAACCTCCCATGGCCAAGCTCTCATACCACCAATTTCAGATCCCGTCCAAAGTTCACCTGGTACCAATGTACATTTGCTATAGATTATTAGATATATTCTCAACTCTTGAAACAAAAAAACAAGGTGAAGTCACTTGACTTAATATTCAGCGATAACATTAAACACCGAATGCCATATTTATCAAAACAAAATATACAACAGCAAAAAATGTCTGGATATAAACCATCTAGTATTTGAAAACTATGAGCATAATATTGTGATCAACTTTCACCTAGTGCTTTCTCATAATCAACTTGGCATGAAATGAACTCCTATTTGCATGACACACCTTCTATTTTATTGACAAGTTACAAACGTGTTGCAGATAATAATCATTTTTTATATGGTCATAGTTGAACACATTAAAATATTGTAATGTGTTAGTTGTGTGTCCTAGGTGGGTTTGTGTCTGTTACCCCCTCTCACCTAGGGGTAACTAGAGGAGAACATGCCTCATGGCCCACAATGAAGACAGTGACCCCGATGATTGATGATGGTCAGTATGTCCACAGAGATCACCCCAGCAGCCCTCTTAAATGCCTCCTCATCAGCATGGCTCATCACACTCAATCAGCAAGGCTCATTGGGAGATGGTGGCCCAGCACATTATGAGGTACATGTGTCCTTGTTTCATATAAAGTGTCATATTTAATACATTGGGCATTTGAGTAATGATCACAAGTTGAAGTTGTATAATGAATCATGAGCTCAGAAGTTATGATTTTTGCCTTGTTTCACCTTGGTGGCCATCCTAGGCATCCTAGTCCCGTGTTGTCACTCCTAGGGAAAAAGGGTAATACTGGCAGTTCTTTGAAAGGGGTTGCATACCATTCCCGATCATCCTTACCACTTTTTCATCCTTGATCCTTCCATTCTCCCACCTTTTGGGTAATGTGGTTACATGTACACCAAAAAGGCATGTACCTCATTCTCTTATGAGAAGAAGGGGCTAAAGGCCTAGAGGTAGATTGCAGCTGGCTAATAAAAAGAAAGAAATGGGATAATAAGGACAATTAAAAGTTGTAGTCCATAATTGAGCTCTACCCCCTCATTAATGGTGATCGCCCCTAGTCCTAATGCAAATAAATGCATACATCTATCAAAAAGGACTTGAATATATCCTGACTAAAAGCAAAGGAAGTGTTGTGCTTGAAACCTTTTTAAGGGGACTCGTTGATCAAATACGAAATAAAGAAAAAGGCAAATAAGGGGTTTGGAATGCAAAAGCGCCAAGGAAAGGGTAACTCAACCCAAGCACACCCTCTACAAAGGCGCTCATGGAGGTGAGCCCATACATTGTCTTGCATGTCAATGACCCCATGCCCAAAAGTAAACCCCACGAACAACTCAAATTCATTACATATCTCTTATGGGTTCTTCTAGGAAATATCTCTCTATTTGGGTACTAGCACACCTAATAGGTTTCTTTGATGGTCCTCTCATACCTAAACTCGCCAAATCGCATAAAGTCTTGAGCTTGTGTGAAATTTGAAGGGGATACCCAATGGGAGTTGTTCATTTGGATTTTGTATTGATTGATGGCCTACTTTGTATGTTTTTTAGGACTCTTGCCCCTGATTGTTGGTTTTACTTGATTTCATGGTTTTGACTGACTTGGATGCACCTAACATGGTCTTTGGAGGACATCTTTGTGCTTTTACGACGTTGTGCACTTTGTACAGGATACAGCACACGTGGTGCAGAGCATTGGGTCACCCAGTAATTGTCCCCCTTTAGATCAGTTTGATTAAAACCAGCCCGGTCCGACAAAACCAACCGACCAGACCAGCCATCTGAGCAAAAACAGTCAGACCAGTGACCTGGAACCGTTTTTGGCCGATTCTAGCCGGTTCCATACATCGCCCATACAACGCACTTAAAAGGGCAGATTTCAAATTTTTTTAGGGAAAAAAAACAAATTACTACCAATTTTTGTACATTATGTAGAGTTTTAGAAACTAGAAGTTGTGTTTTCAATTTAGAAACATCCAAAAGCTCCTCAAAAGCAAAGAAATGATCAAATCATGGTCTTAAAATGAGCAAATCATGGTCTTTAAACCTCAATACACACTTGTAGGTCCACCTACAAGGCAATAGTGGAACACAACTATTCACCCAATTAACTAGGACTTCATAATGCACTCATGGCTTAAGTCATGGCCCACACAACGAAATAAACACATTGTCACACAATAATAATTCTTGCATCACCTAGATGTATAAGCAATTAAAAGAAAAATCGACTACAAGACAAAATATCACAAAGCAACCAACTTAATGCTGACACTCTTTACAGTTAATGGAGCACCAAATTTGTAGAAGAGAGGCAACATGATAAGATCTTAAGCTACGATTTCCATCTAGAAGTTAACTATAAAATCAATCAAACTATAACAGAAACTACAGTATTGCAGTCGGGGCTATTTTGGTTATATGCACTCTTACTTGATATATAAATGAGAATCTTTGCATATTTTTGTATAAATGGTTTGAATTTATATTGATCCACATGAATATATATGTTTTTTTTTCAAAATTTGAATATTTTATGTAGTTTTTGGTCGACTGGTTTTTCAGTCTAGTTTTTTTCCAATCCGATCCGATTTCGCATTTTTGGGGTCGACCGGTCTGGTCAGGTTTTCGGTTCTGATAACATTGCTTTAGATACATCCTCTCACACCTCCTAGACCTTGGACGATGGAAAAATGAGCCCTCATATAAAAGATATGATCATGATGGCAGGCAAATGGGAAGAAAGTCTACACCTTGAACAGTGCATCCCACACCTTATTCAGCATTTGATGGAGGACGTTGCACTTGGTTATGCTTGGACACTACTCAAAGAGGTGATGCATGATCATTTCACCTTGGACGTTGGCATTCCTGCCCTAGACGTTGAGCTCCTTGATGATGACATCGTGCGTTGGGGTTTGCTTGATGATAATGGGCTTGCTTGCCATTAGGGCACGTGCCCATTAATGAGGAGACACACCATCCACCTTGCTTGCACCTCTTGGATGATGGGACATGGCCTTTGGAGGCTTCACACACCCTCTTAGAGCATGTCGTCGCCACCTATGTGACTTAGGAGGGCATTATTATGGTGTATTAGCATGATTATTCATTGTTAGAGGCTATTTGAGAGGTCGGCCCCACTTGTGTCATGGATTATTGTTGTTTTACATCATTATGTGGACATATGCACTAGGGTTACCTCATATAAATGAGGGTAGCGCTCATTTGGATCAAACACAACTCACTCACTTGTGAGATCACTACTACTTGTCTTTTCTCTTATTTTCTCTATGAATGTCTTATGCACACATTTGGAGTGATGTGGATGGATGCTTTGTCACGCTAATGGTGGATTCTTCATGAACTAGGGCTTCTTCATGTTATACGCCTTGACTAGTAAGTGTTTTTCTATTGTGCATGTGATTTTCATGGTATATTTTGGTGAATGCTCTATTAGAGAGGTAATAGTTGCATGTTATCATTGTTTTCCTTGAATAATTTGAAACCCTAAGGAAGGATTAAGAGAGGTTATCCCCTTCCCTTATTGTTTTCACCTTAACTTTGTTGAAGCATTCAAGGTTTGTCTTAAGGGTTAGGATTGCCTATCCCCTTAGGGTTTTCCTTGGCTAGGGTTTAGTTTTAGGGGTTAGAAATGGCTATCCACCTAGGGTTTAAAACCTAGTTTTCATCCATTTCCTTTGCTAGACGCATTAGAAGAAGTGGGACAGCACCTAGGGTTTATGAGAGGATAAACTTTAATGGCTTTTCCTTTGAGGTTTGACCTAGGCTTATGAGACGGTAATCATAGGGTTTAAATCTTCACCTTTTCTCTTGTACTTAGTCTCCTTTTGATGTGTTGCATTGACTCCATTTGCCCTAAGAAGGAAAAACGGCACTAGTCTCTTCTCTACAAGTGTTTGCAAAAACTCAAAACAACTCCCTTTCTCTCAAAGCTATTTGACAACCAAGTTATTAACCTCATTTCCTCACTAATTCTAACTCAAAGTTTAGCAAACAAGGTGAATTTATTGCTGCTGTTATAAAAGGTTTGGTACAGCCATTAGGGCTTGACTAATTGCTGATAACTTACTTAATATTGGGGTAAAATTAGCTCAGAAATAGTGTTTGGTGATTGGATATTGATTTACTCGTTGAAGGCTTAATTCTAAGATATAATTGCCATATTTTCTGGGCTGAATTATTGCTGCTGTTGCAAAATACATATTGCTGATATACACTGGTTTACTGCTGCAATTTTACAACAGCAATCATTTCGACTTGATATCTAGTGTCTAGAGGTGATTAGGTGATGATTTGACTTGGTAATTGACTAATATATGCATTGGAATACTTCTTGTTTCACACACGTCAACCAATTACCTTGTATAATTGATCCCAACCTTTCTACTCTCCTAGACCTACCCTATCTCATTGAGTGACCAAGATAGGGGGCCGTAGACTTGCCTCCAGCTTCCTATAGGATCCCTTGAGGTCACAAGGGAAGCCTCCCTTGTGTTAGATCTTCACCCAACGCTAAAACGAGGGAAGTATTTGTCTAGGTCACCGTGACAAGTACTTCTAGTTGTTACACAAGATTGGCATCACAAGTACAAATCCTGTGATAACAGTGTCCTAGGAATCTTAGGTGATAGATGTTGATATTAAATACTCGAAGATTTAAATCTGTGCATGTAATTTATATGAGGAAAAAAAAAGAGGAATCAATTGTGTCCCTAAATGGAGTGTCATATGTTGTATAAGGGAATATGCCAAGTGAGTTGTGAAGTACATAAGTATACTTATTACTTAAATCCCACCAAAATTAATATATTGGTGAATAGCCCAAATTCTTTTGGGCTGTATAGATTCATGTACTTTTATGCCCTTTGTGTGGCAATTTCAATTAATGCATATGGTGTGTTTCTCTCATTTATTCTTGGTATGCTGTAATATGGGCTCCATCATGCCAATAATGTGGTACCAAATCCAGAGCAGAGTAACCTTTGAGATTTGAGGAGTGTTCACTGAGAGAATGTTGCCACCCTTGCTCTGTGAGAGCAAGTCTGATGCCATTGATAAAAAGAGTAATAGCTTCCGTGAGCTCTTCTGCATGTGCTCCTTGCTTTGTCAACTTTCTGAAGTGTTGAGAGTTGTGGCTAATAGTTATCAAAGCCCTGGAAGGCTGTGTGGCTCACTGTGTGAGAATGTGGTCTTTATGCCCACGAGAAGTGGATGGTGCTGCAGGGCCCAGTGAAATGGGCATTTTCCCAGAGCCGATGAGCTATTGGGAATTTTTTTTGTGCAACTGAGTGGGGTTGGCCCTAGTTTTTGAAAACAGGCAGATAGGCAGAGAAAGAGATCATTGGAAGAAAGAGGGAGCACTATTCCCTTGCTGGAATGCTACATCTTGCAGCCTGTAATCACTGTTGAAAACACAGCTGCAAAATCCTGTTATTTAAGGAACTGTGAATCTGCTTTTCAAGGTGCTGTAGAAGGCTCAATGTTCTGCACTGGTGACTAGAGATCAAAGTATACTGCTGTGTGAAATATACTCTTAGGCTGCTAGTATTGGTGCATTGTAGATTGTATAAAGGTGTTAAAAATCACATTAAAGCTCCATCATGGAAGGGTGCTCAAACATATCGAGGAAGGTGTGGTGAACCAAATCGATTCACAGCATGAGCATCAAAATATTTGGAATAGAATAACAAAATCCATATGGACAAGTAATATATTAAATAAATGTATATGAGAATGAATATGAGATTATTACAAATGAGAAATTGGGGCTGTATATACTACATATACCCACACAGGGGTGCCCTTTCATAAGAGACATGGCCTTTGATCAGGAAGGTGTCTCTTCATAACATATTTAGTTATTGAGTATCAATTATTATTATTTAATCATTATTTATCTATATATATATATATATATATATATATTTGTGTTCATAACATTGATTCCCCTTTTGAAATGCTTTGTCCTCAAAGCATAGTGATGGGAGGCTTGACATCTTTTTCTTTGGCTTGTAATGTCTTTGCATCATTCTCTATTCTTGGAGCTGTCGTAGATGATGATCCAAGACGATAAGAACCTCAGAGTGTTGAGAAAAAATTTTGAATTGTGAAAGGATACGACCATCCTAATTCAATCCTTTGCCAAACGTTGCACTTCCATGATGAATTGTTATCATGAGATTTAATTGTGCTAGTACCAATATTTTTCGAAAGATAAGTCAATTGTTTCCGTCCTAGGTGATATCGATAGGTTGACTTGTTCATATATCGGTTTTCATGATTATGGTGACGATAAGGTGCCTTCGTAGCACGACTTCCCTTTATCATACCTGTAGCGTTCTCAGGATTTACTTTTGGTGTTTCAGGCACTGGTTTGATCACTGCATTTTTATTAGTAAGTACACCTAAAATTTCCATCGTTTGTACTCCAACATCCGTATATGTCTTTTCTTCAACTGGATTGGCATCTTCTTGAGCTGTGATGTGGATTGGATCTGTATTTGTTCCTTTTTCCACAACTTCGATTTTTACTCATGAGGACTTTGATGCTTCCTTCTGGATTTGTTCTAACTTGTTTTCCAGCGACCTCTTATCATTCTTAAGCTTCTTAATTTGCATCACTAGGTTTTGATTATGACTTTTTAGACACGAATTTTCTTCATTATATGATTTGTCGATATCTCTAATGTTTGGATTTCCAAGTTTCTCTTCTTTCAACTTTCTTATTTGTTTTAGTAGCCCTTGATTAAGGTTCCTCAAACAAGAATTTTCTTCATTTTTTTCTGATGGGTTCTTCTCGAGATCTTGATTCTCTTGTTCCAACTTCTGAACGCATTGTTTTCTATCCTTTGACTTCTTGATTTGTGTAAGTAGTTTTTGACTGTGGTCTTTTAAACGAGAAATATCTTCGTTTTTATCCATGATAACTTCGTCAAATTCTTTTTGCATCCTTGATAGTGACTTTTGATTTTCTTGAAGGATCACCTTCGAGATATCTTTAAAGTCTTTTGATGAAAGTATTATTGATTTTGACCTCGTTGTAATGTCCTGGAATGTCGTCATGTTCTTTTTATAGGGAAATGTCGCAAACTTCTTCTCTATGTTTAAGATGAAGGTACCTAGTTTTTTAAACCAAGGTAACCCGAGATTGATGTCAATTTCTTCTTTATACATAGTTGTAACATTGAATTGAGATATATATTCATATTCATCAATTGACACTTGTAACTCCTTAATTTCATATTGTTTCTTGCAAAAAATATCTTCCTTTTCAATTATATTCGACTCTGGAATTAATAATTGATTTACCAAATTCAAGGGAGGCAGGTGCGGGGGGTGCTATATGGCCCCGGTGGAAATAGGGAACTTGACTTCTATTGGAACATAGGGATTGATACCAATAATAAGGCCGAAGCGTGCGCCCTCTTTCAGGGAATACAATTGATGAAACAAAGGAAAATCTATAACTTGATTATAGTTGGGAACTCCAGAAACACCATCAGATTTCTTGTTTTTGGTTCTTCCCCCGAGGATATCAAATTAAACGTGTTGATCAACCGTATTAGACTTTCTTTGCAAAGTCTCCAAGCTCAATTCTATCATGTCCTTAGGCATATGGAGTAGATGGTCAGGAGCGTATGGAGATCCCCCTGTGACCTCATGCATAAAGGTTCGGAGTGTCTCCACATGGTGTATTTCTCTCTGTGTGGAGGATGTAAGTATGCGTCAAGACTCTGTCCCATCCAGGCTCCGCGAATAAGACAAGGTTGCATTAGGCATCTTCGAAACATTATACTAGCGCATGGAGAGATCCAAAATTCAAGTGCGAGGGTACCAGGTTGGTACGCATCAGTTAGTGGTTCAATGGATCTTCCGAAGGCAGAAATTGAAGTTATTATATCAAGAATTGGGGTTGCAGTGCAAGTACAGTGGTGGAATTATAGTATGGAAGGCACAGTCAGCTTATACACGAGATTGGAGATGGGATTTGTGGGAAATAATCTAACATATGCAATTCAAGTACAGACCATTTCGATTTCTCATTATTGTTGGATGGTATTGTTAATTAATGGTGCAATGGAAGTTTTGGTTGTCAATTCTCTATTGTATCTCTTGGAAGAAGAGTCGGCCGATGTTTGGGTTTGCTTTTCTCCCATTCAGCTTTGTGGGTTGGGTTACTATTCTAGGTTAACGACAGTGTTAAATTTACATGCAGCAGCGAGAGCCATTCTCCTGAGGATGGCTAAGACCCTAGACAAGATCTAGGGCCCCCAGTGCACTCCTGGGGTATGTGGTCTGGGACCAAATTGATAAAGACCCTAGATATGTCTAGGGCCCCTGGACTGGGTCCAGGGTAACCATGCCTGGGGCATGGGAGTCTTGGTCTGGGACCAAGCATTTTGAAGTCCCTAGATATGTCTAGGGCCCCTGGACTGGATCCAGGGTACCCATACCTGGGGCATTGGGTTCTTGGTCTGTGACCAAGAGATTGAAGACCCTAGATATGTCTAGGGCCCCTGGACTGGGTCCAGGGTAACCATGCCTGGGGCATGGAAGTCTTGGTCTGGGACCAAGCATTTAAAGACCCTAGATATGTCTAGGGCCCCTGGACTGGGTCCAGGGTACCTATGCCTGGGGCATGGGTTTTTTTTGGTCTGGGACCAAGCATTTTAAAGACCCTAGATATATCTAAGGACCCTGGACCCAGTCCAGGTGGCTCATGCACAGGGGCATGGGAGTGTTGTTCTGGGACCAAGCATTTAAAGAACCCTAGTGCAATGGGGCCCACTGGGCCCGGGTCGAGGTAACCATGCAGGGCATGGAAGTGATGCAGGGACCAGAAGCATTTAAAGACCCTAGATATCTAGGGCCTGAGGCTGGGTCCGAGGTGCTCATCTGGGGCATGGGTTGATCCTTGGTTTTGACCTTGGTGTAAAACTTGATGGTACATGACCTTCCTTGAAGAAGGACATAACACAAGAGGGATAAAGTCCATATGCAATGATGATAAGTAATAGGTTCACCGTTTGAAGGAATGGTAATGCCACTTTGCAAACCCATACCTTGTTTGATTGGTTGAGCTCTGTAAACCCCCTTACCCTTGTTGTGGGCTTTGTTTATGTTTGGGCTTTTATTGGTTTATTTGGGGGTTATGTTCTAAAGTTAATCAATTGTCACATGTTTAATTGAATTTAAACATGTATTAATGCTATAACAACCTTGCCCTAACTAGCCCTAGCGTTGCCCTAACCTAGCCCTAAAGTTGCCCTAACCTAGCCCTAACTACTATATAAAGAACCCCACCCTCCTACACCTTGCATCATCTATTATTCATTCTTGTGATGGCTTGGAGAGTCCCTCTAAGTCTGCGGCCTAAATTTACTGTTGATGGTGGTCCGTCCCCTTTGCCTGCTGTTGAGTGTTTGAGATGATGGAGCGGCCTCTTATCCTGCTTCTGTAGCAGCCCCTTTGAAGATTAGCCGCGGCCCTCCTTTGTTGTTGTGCTTGTTATGTAAGGTGCGGCCTCCCTCCATCTTGCTGGATGCTGTTCCATTTGTTGTGTGAGAGGTGCGGCCCCTTGTGTGTTCAACAGATCTGTCCTCCCTTTATGCTTGCAGCAGATCCCCTCAGCAGGTTCGGCCTCCTCTTGTGGATGGACGTGTAGCCCTCCTCTCAGATCTGGCTCTTTCCTTTTGATCGCTGTTTAGTGGTATGGCCTCTTGTGCGTTTGCTGCCAGATTTGTGTTTTGGTGTGGCTTTCCTTTTCTAGCCCTGGATGTGAGGTTACCAGAGTACGGCCCCTGTAATAGGGTGCCACCTTCTAGCTGCAGCCCTCCTCCTTTCAGCTGCTTGGAGCAGTTGGGTTGCAGCCACTTTTGTTGTGCTAGCAAACAGCAGATTTCTAGCTCTATTGTGTGAAGAACCTCTTACTCTGTGGATCGTTTGCTATGGTAATCTTGTGGGTTGCTTTTGTGCTGCAATACCTAACAGTTCAGCTCTGAGAAAACATACAGTCCAGTTTTCAGAGTCTTTTGGTAAGGGTTTTATTGTATGTGGGTATGGGCATTCTTAACCTGTTGAAATTGAGTTTCCCTTCCTGTGGCCCTAGAGCTAAGTGGCAAGACAGTTCCTTCAATCTTTGACATAGAGATTCATTGTTGATCTTTGAACTGAACTTGTCTGAGCATAACAACTGGTGCTACACCTCTTTGTGGTTGCTGTGACTTCTTCTGGAGTAGGTTGTTGTACCAGGTATGTACTTCACCTATTTGAATTTAAATATTGTGTCAGGACTGATCTAATCTAGTTTGATTTGTATAGATCTAAAGATATACATGCTGTGTAATGTTTAGGAATCTAGTTTGATTTGTATAGATCTAAAGATATACATGCTGTGTAATGTTTAGGCAGTTTTCTTTAAGATCTGAAAACTGATTATTATATGGATCAGCTGTTGCAGTTAAAGAGTTGTATCTTACTTATCTTTTAGATCTGATTGTTTTATAGAACTGTCTAGTGTTGAATAGATCTGAGGAAATACTTTGAATACATAAGCTGTCTATAGTCAAATGATTGATCTAAACAATTAGATCTGATATCTGTGCTTTAGTCTTGTTATGATCAGATCTGTTTACAGCTGTATTAGTTCAGAGTACTATCAGTTAGATCTGAGTTTATATTTATATGTGATCAGAGTTTTCTTTCAAGATTGTTGCTGTCCTTCATGGTTCTCTGATTAGGCTACAGATCTAGCTGTTTTGATCATTAAAATTTAAAAGGAGATCACTGTTTTACAATTTACCCTAAAATCTAACAGACAGTGCGTCGATTCACCTTCAAGCCAGTGGTAGACATTAGTCAAGGAGTGGTGCACTTAGCAACAGGCAGAGGTTTAACGTGTGTGGGGTGGCATACTTTGGTTTATCTCCTTTATTGGATGGCGGACAAAGACAAAGAACAAAAACCAGTGATGGACCTGGCAGAAGTGGAGGATCGGCAGCTACTATTTATCCGAGTTTGCTCCCTCAGTTCGACCGTCTCATTTGCATTGGACACATTGGCTCATCATAGGATGTTAATCGGGCAATTGCGGGATGAAGATGACGCACTGCGAAGCCAAAATGAAGCATTTCAGTGGAAATTAGCTCAGAGGGAAGAGTCCAGTGGGTATTCTCCTTCAGTTGGACATGTGGGCACAGAAGCAGTGATGGCCGAAGTTCAAATCTCGGATCTCAACATACCTATGGCATCTCCGAATGATCAGGAACAACTGAGATAGGATGGTATGCAGCATGGACATGGAAATTAGATGCACCCTAACACTCTTTTTTGTCAATGTTTTGTTTATGTATATGTATTAACGGTATTTACTACCGAATTTACACTTCTCAGTTCAGTAGTAATACTAGAACTTGGTTAAGTATTAGGAGTAGGAAGATCATATGGAGGGATGATGCTCTAGATGAGCTAGATTTCTGGAAGAAACTGAGATTTTCTTTTTGTACCAAGTGGCTTCAGCCACACCTTTTTAATGAACAAAATCCTCTAGTTTTTGTAAAAAAAAAAAATAATTGATTTGCCAATTTAATTTCAATATAATTTCTATCCTTGGTCATGTGGATGACGATGTTAACCTCTTTTCCTTGACTACTTCCCTTTAATGTAAATAACCTGAAACATGGAAGCAACAACCTTCATAAGAAAATCTTCCTTTCATCATTTTAACCTTGAGAACTCTTGTACCTTATAATATCCTTTATATCTTTATAATAGAACGCACTTTAAGATTGGAAAAGAATTTAATTTTTCTTCCCTTTAATAATAAAACTCTCTTGATTTTACTCTTTTAACCTTCTCACTTACTTCTTATATGTATTTTAGTGGACCCTTTTATAACTTGAATAGGAATTTACAGAATTTTTAATTAACTCGAATTCCTCAAAAATACCCCTTTTTATATCTTTTATATTATAACACCTTACACTTGAAAAAATAACTTTGATTTCTCTTTTATAACATATTATCATGGTCTTAGTGAAGAAAAAAAAAGGTTGTCTCATTCAGTGAGAAAGATAAGACTCAAATAAACAATTCATTTGGTTTAAAATATCAGAAAATGGTAACATCATCAGGATTGCAGCATGTTATTTTGCTCCACAAGTTTCAAAAACTTACAAAAGTAGGGGGCTTGACCACAAAGACCCCTTTGCAGCCTTAAAAAATGATATTGCAACGTACTCGCAACTAAGCGAAGTCCTTATAGTGGGTGATTTCAATGCTAGGACAGCATGTGAACAAGCTAGTATTCTTCGTTGTAAGGAAGACTGCAACCCCATCTGGCTTACAGAAGAGAGAAATCATCAGTGGACAAGAGTTTCATAGGACAACAAAAGCTCCAACTTTTTTGGGGAACAACTGCTTACTTTATGTGGGGCATTTGACTTAATCATTTGTAATGGGGTGGCTAGATGGGTGAATTCTGACAATTTCACCTGCAATACCTACAATAGAGCAAGTGTAGTAGACTATGCAATTTTCTCACATGGCTTGTGTGAGAAAATGGAGGAAGTTTTGATTGGTGAACAACTGTGGGAGTTGAAATCTGATCATAAACCAATCTATTTAAGTCTACCTTGGG
>SNQJ01S0004120.1:129116-153256 GCA_010110895.2 Picea sitchensis
CAGAGAATCTTGTATTCCACGACAGGTCGAAGCACATAGAGATCCGATATCATTACATCCATGACATGGTGCAGAGAGGAGCCTTAAAGCTCCAGTACATTTGCACGGATGAACAGGTTGTCGATGCGTTGACCAAGCCTCTATCTTGTGTAAAGTTTGAGTACTTTCGAGATAACCTTGGTATAGTCCGAAAGCACCTTCCTCGAAAGGGGGAGTAGTTGCTGTGATGAGACATCTCTTGCTTTCAACCTGATGGTTGTGACGTAAAGCAAGATGATGTGATGTGACTAGTATTGTGCTTTCGGCTGGATAGCTGAGACGTAAAGCCAGTCTAGTATCTTGCTTCTGACCTGATGGTTGTGACGTAAAACAGGACGAGTACCTTGCTTCCGACCTGATGGTTGTGACGTAAAGCAAGATGATGTGATGTGACTAGTACTGTGCTTTCGGCTGGACAACTGTGACGTAAAGCCAGTGTAG
This sequence comes from Picea sitchensis, assembly GCA_010110895.2. Taxonomy (NCBI): domain Eukaryota; kingdom Viridiplantae; phylum Streptophyta; class Pinopsida; order Pinales; family Pinaceae; genus Picea; species Picea sitchensis. The sequence goes on from SNQJ01S0004120.1 coordinate 129,597, forward strand.
TATCCTGCTTCTAGCTTGATTGCTGTGCCGTAAAACAGTTTGACCATCTTGCTTCTGGCTTGACAGCTGTGACGTAAAGCAAGACAATGAGATGAGACTAGTACTGTGCTTCTGACTGGATAGCTGTGACGTAAAGCCAGTCTAGTATCTTCCTTCCATCTTGATTGCTGTGACGTAAAGCAGGACAAGTATCTTGCTTCCAGCTTGAGTGCTGTCACATAAAGCAAGACGTTGAGATGAGACTAGTACTGTGCTTCCAGCTTGAGAAGCTGTGATGTAAAGCCAATCTAGTATCTTGCTTCCAGCTTGACTGCTGTGACGTAAAGCAAGACGTTGAGATGAGGCTAGTACTGTGCTTTCGGCTTGAGAAGTTGTGACGTAAAGCCAGTCTAGTATCTTGCTTCTAGCTTGATTGTTGTGACATAAAGCAAGATGAGTGCTGAGCTTCCAGCCTTACAACTGTGACGTAAAGCCAGTCCTGTATTATGATGAGCCAGCCTCGTGCTGTGATGACGATGATGATGATGATGATGATGTTTCAGTTTATACTAATACATATTGATGCAGATGATGATTGCATTCCTTTGAGAATGACGATGCTGTCGATGAAGAAAACTTCCGATGATTTATAGATACGCCAGACAGTGTTCCAAGATGATATTGATGATGCTGTGCTCTCACACACTTGATGCTGTTGATGATGTTGTCCTCTCTCTCTCGCATGATGTTGTTGAAGAATACCCTTCTTGTTAAGGGGGAGTGTTGAAATAATGTAACTGCAAAGTGTATTCTTATTATTATTTGATATATTATTCATTGGATCAATCCCCATTGTGGATTGATCATGTCGGCTATTATATAAGGACCAAATCCCCTTTTGTGGATTGGTCAGAATGTAATTGTAAAACACAAAAGAAGAAGTCGGCCCTAGAATATATCAAGAGGCCTCGAAATATAATAAAGGTGGTTATAACCACCCAGTTTGAGAAGTCGGCCCTGCCAGTGAAGAGACACTTCACACGTGCCATATTTGTATAAATAAGGAGGCTAGCGCCTCACTTAGACACACACCTCACTTGCACATTGAGAGACAAGTTTCGGAACTGCAGTTGGAGAAGGAGAGAGAGTGGCGCATCTTTGGGAGAGGATCTTCTGTATTAGCTTAAGTTATCTCTTGGCATTGTATTGGCTAGATGTGCTCAAACCAAGGCCGATCTGTCCATCATCCAAGGTTCTGAGGATGTGAGAGCCAATATCTAAAGTTGGTGAGTCACTGGATGACCCACTGCACTCCATCACATGTGCCCAGGTCCTACAATAAAGGCACAACACCGTGGGTGCATCCCCAAAACGTCCCTCAAGAACCATTTCAGGGCCATTCAAACAAAGATAAGTATAAAACAAGGTTAGCCAAACATCACAAAAAACATTAGTCTTTAGGGCATGCAAAGTAAGTTGTAACTTAAGACATAAGGCATGTAAAATGATTCAGCTCAGTATCCCCTGCAAGCATCACACTGGCTAGGACCCCATCTGGGTTACCAAGTTTAAGCATGGGAGGGCCTTCATTCAACCCTATTAGGTGTGCCTCCTAGACATGAAATAAAATAACCCAGGTAGAGGGATAGGTCTCGAGAGTGACAAGGGAAAGTAAAAAACCCACCAAGAGTAAGTGGGAAAATGATATGGTTTTATGGCTTACTTCATGGCTTATGGTGTCATAAATCCATCTCTATGAGCGCCTTTGGGGAGGGTGCGCTTGCTCTTGAGTTACCCCATCTTTACGTGCTAGTTTTTGCAATCCCCCTTATTGGAACGACTTTTGTTGGTCCTCTTTGCTATATTCGTTTCTTTAGCATCGATTTCATATTCTTTTAGTAGCAACGGTTAACAACGTTTGGGACTTTAGCCCCTTCTTCTCATGAGAGAATGGACCATAGCCAAAGTTTAGTGCACTATGAGAGGATCTGAGATGGAAAGTGTTATGTATGGTGGGGAACGAAATGTTACCCTTGGGAGGCCCCCCCCATATTGCCCCTTTTCCTTAGGCAGTGAAAACACGGGACAAGGGCATAGAAGCTGACCAACAAGGTGAAATAAGGCAACTGAATCAATTTCCCAAACCGGTGATCTATTATCCAACTTCAACCAAAGATCCTGATCCACATGCCATACAAAACAAGCACAACACTTTGCATAAAAGGACTAACATACTTGATGGTGACGATTGATTACCTTCTCCCATACTTGTTAGTCTATGGATTACCTTACCAATCACAAAGTCTAATTGTCACCTATATTTGTATTATTCATTTAGGATATTAGTAATATATCCTCAAGTGATGACTAATGAGTTAGCTAAGATTGCCTAGGCTAGTCATCATGCACGATTTTAGGATCTAGAGCAAATCTCTATATGAGGTGGCATCACACATTGTACTATAAATATGTACCATTGGTCTGAATACATAAGTGTTGCTAGTGAGCCTTTTCCGTCATATCGTTTTTCTTGTGCATACTTTATCAATTGGTATTAGAGTTCTGATGGTCTCAAGGCCTTGTAGCACCATGGAAGTTGATGAGCAATCTTGATGTTATGGTGTCAAATCTTAAGATGCTGAGATGAGCATAGAGCAGCCAAGCAAAAGAGTAGCAGTCAGACAAGGACAACGAATCTGGTAGATCAATTCTATTTATTTTATCATGCATATCCATGATGTCGCAGCAAGACCAGAACCATTATTTGCAGCCCACACGCAAGACCAACATTCTAATGTAAGAAATTAGACTGAGTCAGGCTACATTTTCTATTCTGAGGTACTAGATATGTGTACCGATGTAAGGGAAAGATCTAGCTACACCTAGATTTGTATGTATGTCATAGGAAGAGGCCTTTTTAAAGGTGATACCTATGTGTTGCGTGTGCGATATATTGAATGCCATCAATTTGATCACAATAACCATGGGGGGGATCGCCTGATTTTCGATATTGCAGAAGGGTACAAACCATTCTCAAGGAGGTTGCTTGTGGAGAATATATAAACTACTCTGACAATTTGATCAACAATGACTTCAATTTCAGATCTGTGTATGTATCGTCTGCTAGTTACAGATCTGGTGCTTGGACCACAGATCGAATCCTTGGCTATGTGTGTGTCCTCTCATCATTTCTCATTGTGATCAAGCAGTTGTTGTCATTTCTTTCGCCTTCTCCATTGTTTCTATTCATAAGAGGCCCGAGGAGGAATAACCTTTGTAATTGATTGAGAGTCAATCAATTCTGTAAAAAGCAATCCCAAAAGTGGCTCACGTACATTAGATCTCTCGTTCGACGAAAATATTCGAGGATGACGAAAATATTCGAGGATGGAAGCCAATGCAACAAATATCAACATTCAACCTTATGCCCTTGCAACTCGAAGGTGTCATCCATGTTAGCGATTTAGTGCAAATGGATCTAGTGCCTCTTCTGTGCGATTTACAGGTCAAGAATTTGAGCATCGTCGACCATAGTTGCAAGAGATCCCTATGCACCATCTCCATTTGGAAGAAATGAGAATTGATACAATCCTTTGTTTTCTATACATCACGGAAACCAACGCACAAGATTAATTGTTGGAATGCCCATCATTGGATCTTGGCATATTGAAGCTTAATTCCTAGAATGCATACTTGCCAATCAAAAATGAAAGTAATACAATAGATTTGGGCCTTTTGTTGCCTCTTCTACATGCAGACTTGATCTAATTGTGTGGACTCCATTCCAACAGCATTCATCAGATGGTAAGCCGATCTATTCATATGGCAAAGCAAGAGAATTGATCCCAAGAACCCACGTAGATAGGACAAAGAATTGGCACCAATATTCGTAACGTTGCACGGATTTAAGGGAATTAGATTGGTGGTGGAACTAGATCATTGAAGATTTGCTTGAAACTGTGCAAGCAAAACCCACCATCAGCTTCTTATTGTCTCTGCTAACTGTGCAAGCTAAAGTCAGACTTCTTATTGTCTCTGTTAACATTGAAAAAACATGGATTGTTGCTGCCATTAAATTCATGTCATTACAAAGTTTGTTTTGAAGCCAAGCCAAAATGCTAAATTGCTTGGAGTTGAAAAGGTTGAAGTCTTGTAAAAAAGTTTTGCCTCAGCACTAGGTGAACTCTTGTAAAGGAGGACAAAAGAAGCTTGCTGTGCATTCCAACTTAAATTTTGTAAACAGAAGGAGAAAAGAAGCGTGATATCAAACTTGTATGATAATAAAATCATATTTTATTTGGCTCTTGTGTCCTAGATCCGCCCGAAATTGAATAAGGGGATCTTAGGTACACCCTTGTGTAGTGTGCGTTGGTGATCTTTTCATGGAGGATTATATTGTTTACTGTCTAGTTTTGACATAAACACACTTACAATTTTATCATTTAAAACAACACAAATGAAGTTCAAGCACAATTAATCTCAATCAAGCACTTACAATCAAGAACATGTGATCAAGCATCTACAGTGCACATTCAAGCATTGAAAGTTGTCATACATGTCATCATCCTACAACAATTCACATTCATATCCTTGAAGCATTGGACACTTCAAGCTAATTTGAAGATCAATTCAACTGCATAACAAACAGTTCTACATCAAGCAATACACAAATCAAGTTAATGAATCATTCAAAATTGAAGATCATTTGCTACTTGCAATAATTTATTTGTAAGAGTGAAATGAAAATCAAATTTAAATTGAGTTGAATTGTAATTTTTGGGTGCATTCTCGGTTGAACCCGACACCCACAACTTGCTTGTATCATTTTATTCCCGAGTCTATAGGTTCAGTGGTTAAAACTCAAATCATTGTAAACATCAAATTTTTGGTGCATTTTCGGTGGTATCCGACACCCTCATCTTGCTAGAGACAAATTCAAATGAGTGTGACAAATTCAAGTGAGTGTGAAGTTCAAGTGAACGATTCAAGTGAGCGAGTTGCAAGCAAGCCTTCTTTTGTCGAGTCAAATTGTAATCATGATCTACCTGCACAAGGAGACCTCATTTAGTGTTTTAAAATGGCTCGAAATCGCGAATTATTAGAGTTTCTGAACACTCTAATAAACACCACTGAAGACAACACAGTGATATTGAACAAAGAAACTCTTCAATCAATGCTAACTTGTTTGGAAGTGACGGAAGCTAAAGTTAGACTTCTTCAAGATGAATCCCAACTATTGAATGATGAGTTGATAGATCTCAAAAATCAACCGCCAGTGAAGTGTTCTGATTCCTGAACTAGTTTTTGTTCAGCACAACCCTCTCTATATGATGAAGATGATGATGCTGATGTTTTTGATCAACATATAGTGAAGGGGCAACTCAGTAAGACAACTCCAAATGCAGAAAAAGATGAAGCTATTTTTGAACCTTCATTTCAAGAGTTTTCTTTTGGCTTCAATGAAGAAAATCTTTCAATGATGCAACAATATATAGTAAATCCATTTCCACAAATTTCAAAGCAACAGGTTGAGAATACTCTTTCCAAGCCCATCATCAGACCTTGGGAAGAAATAAGCTACAACAAGAATAGAACAGGAGTTGGATATGGAAAGGAAGTTACCTTTCATACTCTCGATTATTCAAAACCAATCAAGTTCCAAAGTGTTGGATTCCTTCAAGAAGATTCATTTTCACTGTTTCTAGTTCAGCATCAGAATGTGAAATGCCAACATTGCAATCAAGTTGTTCACAAGGAAAATCAATGTTTTGATCTCCATCTTTGTCAGCATTGTGGCAAGCATAAGCATTCTTCAAACAGATGTTCAAGACTGAAGAAACCTACAAGATTGAAGATTCACTATGAGTGGATCGATCCTTGGAAATGGTCATCAACAACCAAGCGATTATATCAGTCTTACCGAAGAATTCAATCTTGAGTAAAGACCATTCATGTAGCACATAACATTTTTTACCTCACATAAGTGGTCCCCTTATGGCGTAGCTTTTAAGCATGGCCGTCACGGGATGAGATAACATGTGGTTCTTTCCACATGCCCACTTTGTGTTTTATACAAATGAAAAAGTATGGTACTCTCTTGAGCCCAAAGGGGGGAGTACAATGATGTAACTCTTCTATACCTTAAGGGGGGGAGTTCAAAATTCAAATGACGATAGTTTGTGAAACCACTTGTGGTCTCTCCTTTCAGTTGACAAAGGGGGGAACTGATGATGGAATTGAAGATGGTTGTCAGACCAAAAGTTTCGACAACAAATATGCCAGATGGGCATGAAATTTGCCAAATGGGAAACTGTAGTTTGTAGATGAAAGACTTTGGCAAAATTATGGTTCAATGACTTGCAATTGAATCATACACATGATACATGATTTGGATGCTATTAGACACCTAAAAGTGTCAAAAATTGGTTAGTGGTAAACCAAAAACCATCTGATACACGATATCAATTGGTCAGTGGTTATCCCAAACCACAGATTCAGAGAGCACTTCAGTGATACACTGATAGTAGAGTGGTGATACTACATGTTCACCAATTAGCAGAAGACATCAGATTCTTCTAGCTCAAATACTTGGCAAAATGATCAAATTGTCAAGCAATCAGGGAATGTTCAGATATTGCAATTGTTCACTTCCATATCTTAGCTCTCTTCCAGTTCATTTCAGATGAACCATTCAACATCCAAATTGGTGGTTTTTCCGGGAGTTATTCATTGAGGCTCAACTCAGGAGTTTCCGTATGATGACTTGGAAATGATACTAGTTTATGCTTCATTGCTGGTATTATTGATCGGACTTGTGATTGAGGGGGGGAATGTTAGCGTATGGATTACCTTACCAATCACTAAGTCTAATTGTCACCTATATTTGTATTATTTATTTAGGATATTAGTAATATATCCTCAAGTGATGACTAATGAGTTAGTTAAGATTGCCTAGCCTAGTCATCATGCATGATTTTAGGATCTAGAGCAAATCTCTCTATGAGGTGGCATCACACATTGTATTATAAATATGTACCATTGGTGTGAATACCTAAGTGTTGGCTAGTGAGCCTTTTCCGTCATATCGTTGTTCTTGTGCATATTTTATTAATACTCTAGGTTGCTTGGATTTGATGAGCCTTGGTTGACCTATAGTTGTAAAGGTGAATAAGGGGGGCTGTTGGGATACCATTTGTGGACATGTTGATCATCATCATGGTCAGGATCATGTTCTCAATTATGGGCCATGAGGCATGATATCCTCTAGTTACCCCTAGGCATGGGGGGGCAACACAACCTTCGTTGGAAATTTCCACATAGACGTCCATCTCCTTCCCATATTTACTACTTACTGCTTAGTAAGAGTTTGGATTTACAAAATTATTTCTCCAATGCATGTATTAGCCACCCATCTAAGATACTCTTCTTAATTCTTATTTTTCTATCTTCAATTTTGTCATAGGCTTGCCCATGCATCGACGGAGGAGGAGGTTTGGCCTTTCAACTATCACCCTATTGGAGGAAGCAATCGTAGAGGAGCTAATGGGTTCCTTACCTGCGGCTATGCTTGGAAGCTTAGACGAAGCTAACCCAAAAACAACCGAACTCTTAGGTGGATCCTTGGGAGACACACTACTTTTTTTTCCCTTTACTACCATTTAAATCCATTCTTCTTCATCTATAGATGTTGAAGCCTTGAGGTCTAGGAAGTTGGAGGAGCATCCGAGGTGGAATCAAAAGAACCGACGTTGGTTAGGAAGGGGCAATCCCTAATCCTATGGTTGAGACTTTGGCAATGGAAACATGCATTTCAAAGGTTGATATACCTAATGGGTTGAGAAATGACTTTTGGGCCGACTTTGATAAAAACTTGCTCATGAACCTTTTGTGACAAGTTAACTCAAACACTCACATGTTTTTGAAGTCGAGGGGTAAAGAAATGCTTGGCCTTTTGGCAAATAAACTTCCCAAGGGTAGGTTAATATAATTATGGAAGTCCTTGTATTGCATAGAAAGGCCTATAAATTCAACCCAAACAAGACAATCAAGTTGAGTAGCTTCATTAATTGAAAAAGACTCATACCATTCAGATAATACCACAAGGGTATTCTAACACATATAGGGGCGACACATGCCTTTAAGGCATAATTCTTCTCTTTGAAAGAGAATTTGACAAAGCCTTTTGTCAAACTCTTAGTAGCTATACAAATCCTACTGTATGGCTTCCAAGCCTCTTCCAAGCCTTTCTAGCCTAGGCCTTAATAATAGACTCAAGGTGGACTCTACTTATAAAGTAGCCCAAGAGGGTTTGATACTTTAAACCTTCATAGACTTTCAAAGCTACTACCTACATGAATTTCAAAAGAGATTTCATCAGAAGGAATCTTGGTAGCTTATGATAAACTTTTGGCACACACTTGTAAGGGACCTTTTGGGCACCATTGTTGATATTGGTATTGACTTTAGTAAAAAAACCTTGCAGCACTTGCATTGCAATATTAAACGGCGGGGTGGCTATTTGGCATCCTCAAGCATCATGGTGGTCGAGACAGAGCTTGTAAGCTAGATCAAGACAGTAAAAGTTGTTAGATGCAGTCATCATGTCAATTAGATGGCTGATAAATGCGTCTAGGACACTCAACCTTGCAAGATCATATACACAGACTCTCCTAAAGCTAATCCTAGCAGAGTTCTCTTCTCAACTTCCAACTTGAAAAGTGTTGTACATGAGCTATTTTATCTGTAATCTCATTAGTTTCATGTTTGAGTTATTAATGACTCATAACTAAGTTAGTTGAGAGTTGTTAGTTATTCATATCAATGAATCATTTTTTAGTTAGTTGAGAGTTGTTATTAATGACTCACCACTAATTTAGTCCAGGGTTGTTAGTTGAGATTTGCATTAGAAGGGGTCTCTCCCCTCACTTGTAATCATTCATCCTATAAGCTATTATCAATCAAAAACATACTACTTTTTTGAATATTATTTACATGGAGATTTCTTCCTTCATGTTTTAGGAATTTCAGTTACATTCCAAGCCTGGGTGTGCAGGTGCCCCCACGGGCTGTTCTCTTTCATTTTTGTTTATTGTTGTGGCCATTCAGGGTTCTGGAACACTTAAGTCAAAGTTGCATTGCAATGATGGAAAATCCTTGGTTTCATCATTCATGTGAAAATAAAGCACATTAAGTTGCAATACCATTAGTTTTCTTTGCTGATGTAAATATTTTTCTATGAATATAAGACATATTTCTACAAAACAAAACTGTTATGTCCATGAACAAGTTGATTGACAGACTTTGCAGATGAAATTTTGTGAGATTGAGAAGATCGTCACTGATGCATTGACAAAATCCTTGTCGAAGAATAAGTTAGAATATTGCAGAGATGGCTTTGGGGCAAACTCAATTGGACTAGTTCATAGGTCTAAAGATTTGACTGAGAGGGAGTGTTGAATAAATAGTATGCAATGTTTATTGTTTTGTCAGAATTGCAAGTTGTAGTAGCTCTGACATGTAATGGTTCTGTCATAAAGATCTGTAACTTTTGTAACAGCTACGTTATGGAAAGATCTATAATTACTGTAACAGCTGCAACAGCTTTTGATTCCACCTGAATTTGTACAGATGTAATTGCCTATTTCAGATTCTTGAGTTATATCTTTGGGTGGTAGAGATACTTGTATTTGGAATTGTCCACAGTGAGAGAGTTTAGTGTTTTGTTTTTGCCGCTAAGTTTACAGTGTTTTTCTGGTTAGTAAAAAAAATGGAAGGGCTTTCCATCCTCCAAAATTCTTGTCTGGATTTTACTATGTGGGTTTTGTTTTTATTTGTTCTTCTGATACTTCTATGCACTCCATACTGTTTTTTAAGATTTCATTTCTGTAATTGCCAAGGTGACAGATACGCAACAACTAAACTTTTGTCTGATGTGCATTCTGACCATTTTCATTGGTTATTCTTGCCAGGCAGGAGGGGCTTCATCCCCACAGACATTGTCTGTACTTGTACCTTGCATGTTAGACACTCTGCAAAGTAATGACTGGACAGCTCGTAAAGCTGCAGCGGAGGCTTTTGCATGCATGGCTTTGAGGCTTGGTCCCTTGCTATCATCCTTCAAATCATCTTGCATTGCAGCCTTGGAAGCATGTCGCTTTGACAAGGTTAAAATTGCTTAACTCATTTCCTTTCCGCATTTCAATGTTTTTCATACCTTAAAATAAAGCTTGGTCAATGTGAAATATCCTCTTAACTGGTCTAAATACCTTGAAATAGGTAAAACCAGTAAGAGATACTATTGTGCAGACCTTACAGGCATGGAAGAGCATTCTAGATGCTGAAGTTTCTTCCCCACAGACTGAAAGCGGATCATTGAAAAAGGGTATTCTCTCTACATCTTTTTTTTTTAAATACACACCCCATAAAATGTTGGAGGATGGAGCTGTGATGGTATTGAATTACACCTTCAATGTTGTTTTGAGTTTGAGAGTTCCATTGGAATTAAAGATTTCTTTTGATTCCTCATTCTTTTGCAACTTCTCAAATTTCTGTTTGTATTTTCTTTCCTAGTTCATTTAACTCATTTAGTTGTAGCTTTTTGCGCAAGATCTAATGACACCTGCAATCAATGGGCATCTTCTATGAAGTATCAGAGATGCTGTGTCTTTTGCATATTTAATTACTCATATTGATTACTTTCTTTTTTTGGAGCTTTTTCAAGGTCTGTTTTGATTTCATATTTTGCTGTTATGTCATGAATTGATAAACTTCATCTGACTGATTGATTCTATGACAAGGTACAGAGAAAAAGAGTGAAGAAGCCTTCACAGTAGATCTCAAATCAAAATTTCTAAGAAAAAGTGGTGGTGCTGTGACCAAATCTATGCCAGATAGTGTTTCTTTCAGGACTGTAAAAAGACGGGCTCCTTTAATTGACAGAAAGACGAATCTGGGTCTGCCTCACAAGAAGGATTGTAGAAAAAATGACCCTTGGCATATTGAGGTAGCAGTTCCTCAAACTTGCCCTCCTATATCAGTTATCAACAGTGAAAATTTCAGTAATAGCTACAGTTTAGATGTTTCAGGAGTGAATGAAACTAGAGATTCAAATACAAATACATATGATGGTTTAAGATTCAGAGATACAGAGGTATTCAGGAACACAGAATCTTCTTCAAGGCTGTCAGATGAGAGCCGTTCTAGTTGTGAAACAAAATGCATCTTGGCTGAAAAACCTTCTGAAGGAACTAGATCATCCAGAGACAGAACACCGGATGGCAACTGCAAGTCTATAGCTGAGTTGCCTTCTCCTCATAAGATCCCTTTTGAGAAAAGGAACAATGACAATCAGTGCCCTGATTCTCTAACTGCTGAAACAAGCACTGGAAGCAGCACAAACTTTAGAGGTGGTTTCAAATCAAGCAATGCAGATGACCTGGCATTCATTCGTAAGCAATTATTTCAGATTGACAATCAGCAATCCAAGCTAATGGAGCTTTTACAGGTAGAATCTTTGCGGATTTCCCATTACATTGACTGGATTCTTTCACTTAATACTGTTGAGTCCAAATAATAAACTTCAAAAGCAGCATGCATTTTCTGAAGTTCATAGAATTAATATGTCCATTGCAGGCCTTATATTTGCATATTCCATACAATTTGTGAAAACTTGTCTCAACCTACCTTTACTTTCTATTCACAAGCAATTGCATTTCATGAGTTTGGAATGATGTGATCAATCTCAATTCTTTGTGATTTTTAGTTTTCTGTGTGACCCACTCATTTAAGAATGTAATTGCATTGTCCGTCAAAGAATTGAAGCATTTTTAAAAGCAGCATAGGATAAACAGGCTATGTTGCTTTAATTGTTATTTTTTGTATTTGTTGTATCAGGTCTTCATGGGAAGCTCATTGGACAGCATATGTACCTTGGAAACAAGGGTGCACGGTTTGGAAAGGATCATTTATGAAATGGCTCAGGATCTGGCTGCTGTATCCTTAGGTATGCCGTCATGTGTGGAAGGTGGAACTGGAAACAAGCTCTTATGTTGTACACCCCTAGGTGCTGAGATGGCCAGGTCCAAGCTTTGGAAAATAAATGTAGGTGCAGGTGCAGGTGCAGGTGTTTACCCACCTTCACCTTCAAGACCGCTTGGTTCTTCATCAGATACCCCCCTTGCTTCTTCAACACGTAGTAAATCAGTGCAAGAAGGGTCGTACAAATGTGAGTTTGGCACAAAAGATGGTTGGGAAAACTCTACATATAGACAGGAGCAAAGTGGCTTTAAGGTGAAGCCCCTGGTGGATGATGATGATGCTTGGGAAATGTCATTTAGAGGAGGATACGGTGAAAATGATTCTCCACATTCAGACGGTTCTCACACTCAGAGGCCTATGCCAAATAATAGAAGACTAGTAGAAAGTCAATCATTACCAGTAGACAAAAATTCATGGGTAGGAAATTTTGGAAAGGAATATTCCAGAGCCAGAGCCAGAGCCAGAGCCAAGATTAGAAGTTGGCTAACTTTGAAAGACGAAGCTTCTTCTAATTTGTCTGGTACAAATTTTACAAGAGAAGATATACCACCAAAGATGTCGGTAAGCAGAAATTATTTAGGGTCAAACATACCAGGGATGAGCTCTTCTATTCGATCAAGCTACGAAAATGGTAGTTTTTGGAGTGTTTGGAGACGTGTTGTAGAATATCTATGTGCCGAGGATGTAGACTCAGCGTATGTTGAGGTATTGTGTTCTGGTGATGATCTATTATTGATTCAACTCATGAAACGGACTGGTCCTGTTCTGGAAAGCTTATCACAGGGGACAACCATTGAAATCCTTCAAATTGTCACGGGACTCTTGCTGGAGCACAAATTCTTAGACACTATAATTCCTTGGCTTCAACAGGTTAGGTTTTCTTTTAGCCTCTTATTCCCATGCTCTCCATAGTAGTCTATTTTCGTGTCTTTAAGAGTTTTTTATCATACTCAAGTTTGCATGTGATGTTCCACAAACAAAAATAATCAGTGGTTGTGGTTGTTACGCATGCTGTATGATCATGATCAGGTGGCTGACTTGATTTCAAGCAATGGGCCGGATTACCTTGGTCTATCTCGTGATCAAAAAATGAAAACTTTGTCTACACTACGGGAAGCATCATGTATGCATTTCTCTGAATTTTCCAGCCGAAAGTCTGTCACTCAGCTTGCATCCAAGCTGGCTGATGTCTGGGCAACAGATTTGAAATCCAGCTGAAGTATATGAAAAAGCACTACTCATATTCAATAATTCCTTGAGCTCTTTATTAGCTTAAGTACGAGCCCGTACTAGTAGTACTCCTACTACTTCCCATATATCGACAACCACAACAACAAGACACCATAATATTTGATTTCGTAGCACCTGCACTTTCCTGTGTAGTCATCAATATTAGTTATTGTGTGGATTTCCACCAGCAATTCTTTTGATTTTGGTTACTGGAAGAAATTTAGGAGTCTTTCAATTTCTCAAATTGATCGGCCTAATTTTTATCATTCTAATTTCATCTGGTTTCTTTCTCGGAAACCAGAGTTGAGCGGAGCTTTTCTGGTTGTAAGTTTAATAATTGTTGCGCTGTGCAAACGGCTAACTTAGTGACTAAGAACGATTTTATAAAGATAGAGGATATGAGCTGGTAAGTAATTTCTACTTTTTGATTAATTGAACAATGAGTTATCCACTTATAATTATGATTATTGATGGATTTGCAAGTTATTTAAAATACCTTTTAATTGTGATGTCTATGTTTCTGTCTCTAGTTGTGGCTATGGCTAATAAAATGATTCCACTAGTATTTATTTGGTTGTATGTCTATGTATTACTTTGCATCTCTGAAAATCCTTGGACACATTTTGTATTCTAAACCTTTTATGGGTTGGGCCGACTCTCCTGAATATAACTAAAGAGATAGTTAAAGTTAGTCGGAAGATATGTCCACAAACAAAATAAAAATTAAATAAATAATGGGAGGCAACTTACATCTATGAGAAAAGAAAATGAAAGTTGACCTAACTTGGAAGCAAGCCGAATAAGCCAAATTTGTATTAATGTTCATTAGTTCCTTTGTTTTTAGTTTAAACAATTGTCTATGACGTTTTATTTTGGGGAAGTTAAGTGAACAATTTTGAAATGTATGGTTGCTTTTTAAACCACATGCAAGTTCTAAAAAGATTTAGCTAGTGATTCTAGACTAGAGTACCATTGCACTAGAGTAAAACACTAGTAAGACACGTGATGTCTTATTGACAATGACAATAATGTTCTCAAGCATTAACTTGATCAACTTGATCTCAACATTAGATTAGGTTGATCTCTATATTAGTTTAAGATGGTGATATTATCAACTCTCAACATTCAAGATATAAAGTTTGAAGTGCATGACATCCAAAACAAACTAATTGAAAACCACACAACAAACAATGACAACAATCCTTCAAATTTAAGTAATTGCTTTTCAACATATTACAATACAACAATCCTTCAAATTTAAGTAATTGCCTTTCAACATATTTGTCTTAAGAATATATATGGGAATTTTTTCAACATATTTGTCTTAAGAATATATATGGGAATTTTATTTTTAGCATGTTACACTCATGAGTTTTTTTTCTAGATTTCATGATTATCTTTAATTTGATAACACAAGTTAAATATATTTTAATTTCATTGGAAAAATTAGCCTTTAATGCAAATAAACTTTTACATTAAGAAATTGAGAGAAATTTCTAAAATGGCTATTCTATTGGTTGGTTTTACTCTAAACATAGGAAAAAGATGTGCAAATAATATTGATCAGTAATTTTAAAAGCAAACTAGAGGTTAAATCTAATTTCATCGAGGAAGATATTAATTTTTAAAGTAAACTAGAGGTTAAATCTAATTTCACTGAGGAATATATTTACAAATTAAATAATTAATTGTCGAGCAAGCACACATGATTGGAGTAGCGTGTATATGTGTCATTGTTATCTTGATTAGATGAATGATTTGATATATATAAGCTTAAAAATGATGTTATGTAATGTGTATGGGCAATATACTAAATATCTTGTGTTAAGTTGTGAACTAGAAAGTAAATTATAAATATTCTTTCAGGGAAGTTCATAAAATTGAATCAATTTTGTAGGTAATATGTTGAACTAGAGTGCATATGTGTCATTGTTATGTCTATTAAAAGAATGATTCGATATATATAAGCTTAAAAATGATGTTATGTAATATATATGGACAATACACTAAATAACTTGTGTTAAGGTGTGTACTATAAAGTAAATTATAAATATTCTTAATTTGATTTAAATTTAGTTCTAACAAAGAAAATGTTAACAATCTTCTTGAGCAATATGGACTTATTATTAACATTCGGATGGTTTTATTCATCTATTTGTATATTAACCCAATCTTTTTATAAATTAATTATGAAGTGCTTGTTTTTAAGACATTACTCATACTAATTTTATTTTTAATGGATTCAAAATTTTCTAACTTTTCACAAGTAAAGTCACTGCAAATATGAAAGGCACAAAAGTTATGATCTTTTTTTTTTTTTTATCTTATAACATGAAATATGTCAAGGTAAGAAATTATTAATGAACTTAGAAGGAGATGGGAGATTGGTAGGTTATAATTTTTTTTCATAATGTAACATGAAATATGTTAAAGTAAGAAATTAATAATGAACTTAGAAGGAGATGTGAGATTGATACAATAGTGGATTGAAATAAGTGAGGGACATTAGGAAATAAACATTTTATGGAATATGGGTTGAAATATTATAGTTCTTATAGGAGGAAAATGCTTTACAATGGTAGATTGTGGATACACATCTTTCAAGGATGAAGGAATCGCATAAGAAGAAAAAGAGGAAATAATGTGAATAGAATGATTTCATTATTAAGAAGTACAACTTAAATTTCAATTAGCACAAGTATAGATACATTTTGGAATAGTTTTTAAAGTAAGAGTTCTTTATAGTGTTTGGACAATGAAGGCAAGTAATTATTGTATCCCTTAGTGGAAGAACTCAAGACTCTTCTAATGGATACTTTTTACATACAGAATATTAGTATTTATTATTTGACATCTTTATATGAATTGAGAATTTGTTTGTATAAACAAAAGTTTGTGCATAATTTGCGTTGGAAGGGGATGTTTTCAACACTGCCTTGTCTTTCCTTGACCATCACCAATTAATTCAGAGAGTCTGGGCTAATGTTAATAATGGTCGAGATTACTTGCACTTATGGGAAATCGAACCTGGCCAGATCAATTGTTCCACGGATTTATTTGTTTCCAAAAGTCAATTGGTGTGATGTCAATTACCAGATGGATAGGAACGGAGAAATGTTTTACATCAGGAACATACTATTCTAGAAAAGGACATGTTCATGATGTACAACATGTTCAAACCCCATAGCTACAAGCTAGTCATGACGAAAATAAACAACTTTACTAGCAATTATTGGAAAGTAGAAAGATCATAGGACGGTTACAAGATGAAATTGAAACCTTGAAAGCACAAAAAACTCAATGATGATAGGTAGGCAAGTCAACTACAATGCAAACTTCTCCATTAGACCCAACATAGGGTTTATCAAAAGTCATCCCTAATTTGAGTGTGAAGGAGATAGAGTTGGGCACTGTGATAAACCAACTCAAACAAAGAGGTGCCAAGGTAGCGGAAATAGAAGATTAGGTGAAGAGCAGAGAAGTACTTTTGGCACAAGTTAATGCTGCTACAGAGGAATCTTAGAAGGAAGCAAAAAAAATGAAGGCACAGGTGATAGGGAGACTAGCCATTAAAGGAGATAAGCATATCATTCTGGATGATATAGCTAACACAATTTTTAAGAATTGGTCTTATTTTACCTTGGTGCAGGATGAGCTTGATCAAATCACCTTAGTCTTCAAAGACATAAAAAGAACAACATTTGAGTTGGAGAATAAACTTGATTTGGTAGTTGATATAATAAAGTTCTTGAACAACATAACTAAAGAGGAGTTGAAGGATTTGCAAGTCAATGATAGAACTAACATTGTAATGGATGCTAAAAGAGTCATTACAAAAAGGATATTGCTATAAAATGTGAAAAATATGGGCCATGATCTTATGAGGGAAATCTCTACTTTCAAGAATATTTTTAGTGATGTCATCAAGCATGGATTACCATAGTTCTGGAATGGAAATGGGGATTTGTATCCAAGGAAAAATGATCATAAGCTATTAGGAGGAACAATGACATCAAGTTCGAAAAGCTCGATGGCACTTTGAAGGGGCAAGATGTAGTAGAATTGTTGGTAAGGGATTTTGAGCTATTGCACAATTTGAAAATGATTTTTAGGAATTTATCTCCCCCAGTTTATGAACAATACACTAATTTGGATGAGGCAGTAAGAAACATGAATGATCATAAGTATCCCATGGGAAAAGATTAGAAAAGAATGTGTCAATTTGCTAAATTACCATTGGGAACACAAGGTGAATTGAGTGGCGCACACCCAATGATCTAGATTTAAGAGGAAGCGAAATGAAACACATAAATATGAAAAAAACATAGAGATACAATCATACTCAATTTCTGTTAAAAATGAAATATGCAGAGACTATAAAAGAAAATACAGAGTGAAACGAACTCGCTAGAATGGTGGTAGCTTATCTCTGAGAAGGGATTTGACGGCTACACTCATTCGAAAGAAGATGGTTACAATGAGGCTCCAAAGGCCTTTTTAACATAAAGCATAAATTAGAAAACCCTAAACATCCAAAACCCCAACCTCGAAAGATGAAACACCAAAAGGTTTGTGGGCCCCAATGGGGGTAGTTGATACATCAACTTCTCGAGGGCGTAAATTTTGCATACGATCTCCGTTTGGGGGGATCGATACCCCATCAGAAAGGTCTACCCAAGGAGTACACATTCCAAATGGCCCAATACAAGTCTCCGACATCTATTTGGCGCTTCCACATCAAAAAAACATCGTTTAGGGCCTCAAAATTTTGGGAGTTGAAAAATTGTAGAAAAACTTTCCAGATGGAAACTGTATTTTGAGCCAGTAGAATAGGTGGGCGGAGAACGATGTCCACCTGGATTAGTCCTTCCCTATTAGGAAGCAATGGTCTCCATTGCGTTGAGTTCCCCCATCAAATGGGAAAACATCTATTGAACTTGACGCTTGGTGAGCCACTTTCTTTGGTGCAGTAGTTGCCCTTCTTTAACAACTAGATAGAGTTGGATATTCTATTGGTGGGTGCCCTTAATATTCGTGTCCATGATCCGATCAATGGTTTCCTAATCCATGTAGTTAGGGTTGAGCTTTGTAGGTGTCAACTGCTCTGCCACTTACAATATGTCAAGTAGTGGTGTAAAATATGGTCGAATGAGGTCCACATTGAATACTGGGTGTAAGCCAAGTAACAAGGGGAATACTTAAGTCAAAAGAATTGTCGCCCATAGCCTTGGTGATGGTGTAAGGTCCATAGCAAAGTGGATGCAGATTTTGATGGGGTCCTGTAAAGGCACTATTTCTGCAAATGCAACCAAACCTTGTCGCCTACCCGAAATTTGTGGGGAACCTGATGTTGATCATGGCGCTGCCATTACTTAGCATTGCCTTTCTGCAAAATATCATGGACCTATTGGTGGATGTGCTGAATCTGTTAAATTAATTTGGTGGCCTTGTCAGACTTAGATTGAGCATGGGAAGATTCTTCCTGTGTGGATGCAAGGGGCAATGCTACATCAATAGGGCCCAAAGGTGGAAAGCCCATGCCCACCTGAAAACAATGTGGCTATTCGAGCTATGGAGGGATCTGTTGTAGCTGTGTTGGACATAAGGAAGGCTCTCAAACCATGTGCATGGATACTTGGATTTGTACATGCTCAAGAGATGCACGATCATCCTATTGACGACCTTTGTTTGTCCGTCCGTTTGAGGGTGGAAGGCAGTGGTTTTGGTGAGCTTGGTGTCCAACAAATACTAGAGGCTCGACCAAAATGTGCTCAATAATATATTGTCCTAATATGATATGATGGTTTGTGGTAGTCCAAAGTGTACCCATACACACTGAAAGAAGAGCTTGGTAGTGGCCTCGACCATGATACTCTTCTTGTAGGCAGTCATAATGGCCATCTTAAAGAATAGATCAACAACCACGAATACAAAGTCATTTCCTTGCTTGGTGGAGGGGAGACCTGACATGTAGTTTATCGAGATGGATTCCTAGGGACCATCGGGAGTAGGCAGAGGGGTGTACAGTCCTTGTTTTTTAATGGTTGTCTTGGCAATGAAGTAGGTAGTATAGGATTTGATATACTTACTAACATCATGTCATAGGTTCAACCAATGTAAATACTTATGTAGTAATTCCACTGTATTCTCCACGCCAAAGTGTCCTGCTTCCCGATTGTAGTGGGTTTCCCAAATCAGCTTCGCATGCTCACTTGAAGGAACAAAAAGATAAAGCAGATGGCATAACAGTCCATCCTGAAGATGGAAGTCGGAAACAACCATGCCTATTCCCAACATCTGGTGGGTCATAGCGAATTCATGATCACTATCATAGAGATGGGGCCACCCAAAGGTCTCTTGCCCGCAATAGTCGAGCACCATGGTTAGTGCTACAACTGGAGGTTGAATGAAACGACCAACAACATGATTGGTGCTCCCTTTATAATACTTAATGTTGATGTGAAACTGCTACAAGTATGTGGACCACTTTTGATGGTGGTCATTCTACAATTTTTATCATGTCTGCATGAACTACAAAGGCTTGTGATCAATATGGATGACTGCCTCCTTCCCCATAATGTAACGCTTCCATTGGCAATAGACTTGTACGACGAAATACATTTCTTTGTCATAGGTGGGGTACTTACATACAACATCTTAGAGTGTCTCACTATGATACTCCACCGAATGATCATGTTGAGTGAGAAGGGAACCAACAACATAATCAAAAGCATTTGTCTCAATCTCAAATGGTTGTTGTATATTGGGTAAGGTGAGCACCGGGGCTAATAATAAGCGATGTTTCAAATCATCGAAGGATTTCTACTATGGTCTGCCCCATACAAATTTGGCTTTTCAACCACCCTTCATCACTTGGTTAAGAGCCCATGCAATATGGGAGAACCCCAATACGAATCTACGATAGAAGTTTGCAAGGCCCAATAAGCTCCGAAGCTCAATAAGTTTTCTCGAGGTTACCTAGTCATGAATGACTTGCATCTTGGCTAGATCAACATGCAGACCATGCTCATCTACAATGTATCCGATGTATTGGACCTTGTTCATGTCGAAGGAGAATTTATCTAAGTTATCATATAACTAGTGTTGCCACAAAGTGTGTAGGACCTGTTGAATGTGTTGTAAGTGTTCTGCCCAACTCTTGTTGAAGACGCGAATGTCATCCAAATATATAACCAAAAAGGAATTGGTGAAGGGAGGCAATATGTCGTCTTTCAACCTCATGAAAGTTGTTGGGGCATTCGCCAAGCCAAAGGGCACGACCAACCACTCGAAAAGACCTTCTTTATACTTGAAAGAAGTCTTCCATACATCAGTCTATTCTATGTGGACCTCGTGGTAGATGGACTTCAGATCAATATTACTAAAGTACCTGCCCCCCTTGAGTTGGTCGAGAAGGTTGTCAATTGAGGGAATTGAGTAGCGGTTCCTGATTGTGATTTTGTTCAGAGCTCTGTAATCAATATAGTTTCACCATGTCCCGTATTTCTTATGTACGAGCACGATTGGGATTTTGCAGGGTGAGGATCTTGGTTGAATGTTCCCTTTTTGGAGAATCTCTTGAATTCGACGCTTGATTTCCTCATTTTCCAGGAGAGAGTGTCAATACATTGTCCCATTAGGAAAATGTGTTCTAGGGGTCATCTCAATTGAATGCTTGAATTGAAAGTGTAGAGGCATCCTGATAGGTGAGGTGAAGATATCCCGATATTCTTACACAACTTTGTCCACTTGCTTTTGTTTCGTAGAGGAGCCCTTTGCAGAGTCCATGGATGTGGCAATGACCTTCCACTCTTTCTAAGAGAAGATCATGAAGAGGAAACATTTCTCAGTATGGAGGATGACCTTGCACTGCTTAGCTAGGATCGAAGAAATTGTGGTAGGTGGAGCTACCTCCTGTATAATGTAGAATTGTCTGCCCACAATAAGAATGAGACTACGAGGTCTAGAATCATATACAACATGATGTTTCCAGATATATGGCTGGCCTAAAAGAACATGACAAACTTCAAGTGGGAAAACATCATACAATACCTCATCGTTGAAGGGTTTGATGACATATGGTATGCGATGTTGTTGACTGATGTGGAGATCTTGTCCTTGGCTGAGCCACCCGATGTTGTACGATTTCAGATGTGGTTTTGTTGGAAACTCCAACCACTTGATGACCTCTGCTAAGATGAGTTTATTTTGGCTTCCACTATTAACAATGAAATGTAGTGGAGCACCTTTAACCCACATCTACGAGTGAAAAAAACGCTCTCCTTCCTCTGGATCTTCTGGTTCGTTTGAATGGATCTTGGTGCTAGTGACTATGTCACTGGGTTCTGCATCAATGATCTGCTTCTCATTGTCTGGCTCTGAATTAGAGTCAGAGCTTGGATATGACTATGAGGCTTTTAACTCGTCCACTAATGACTGCTTCGAGCAACATTCATCGTGTTGTGCCAGGGAATTTTATGGAAGTAGCACCACTTCCCAGTGTATTTTTTTGTCTTCCCATTACCCTTCTTTGTTTATGTATTGGTCTCGTTGTTATGAGGTTTTCCATCCTTGCTTTGTACTTTGTTCTATGTGTTGGGGATTTCTTTTCCCAACTTCTGTTGTGATGCATTCATAGATACAAACTCTCGCTTATTCCTCTTCTTAAGTTTTGCTTGATCTTGACAACATATCTATAAGCAGCTGCCAACGACGAGATGTATTTAAACTCTATTTCTATTTGGATGTACCTATGTAGTCCCCCATGGTATTTTAGAACCAAATTCCACTTAGAGTCTTTGATACCCAACTTGGTGCGCAAGGTATGGAATGTATTTGTGAACTTCAACATTGTTTGGTCCCTCTCCTGATGTAGTTTGGTCCATGTTGTGTACCAGTCTTCGTAGTTTCCAATAGGGTAACATTGTTCCTTGAAGATATCCATAAAAGAATCCCAAGTGGGCTCAACCCCAAAATTTCCACACTCCTCTGTGGAGTTCTGGTCACTGTAAGTCTCCCACTAATGTTTGACATGGAGGACAACCTTAAGGAGCACAAAGGTGATCTTTTTCCTATTGGAAAAATTGTGGAAAGAGAAATAAACTTTGAGTATATTTAACTACTTTTTCAAAACATTCGCATCTATCTGACCTTCAAATATGGTAATATCAAAATCAACTTATACCTTAAAGGGGGCGGTGCATCAGAAGTGTCTGCTTGACAAATACGCATATGTTGTTGTAAACAACCATCGAAGGATTTTGGAAAAATTATTCATTATCTCATTCCTCTGCTGCACGAGGACTTCTATGAGAAACAACTTAATAGGATGTCCTACTCCCTCATCTCTCTTTTCCTCCACTGTGGGCGACCGTTGGGGTTGGTGAGGATGGTATTCCAAAGGATCGACTAGTTCGAGTTCCAATGCCTTATACCTTGACCTTGTTGGGGACATAAACATAGATACAAATAAAGAGAAAACCGCTATGATACCACTAATCCAGATTTACGATGGAACAAAATGAAACATATAAATAGGAAATAAACATAAAGATACAATAATACCCAATTTATATTAAAGAATGAAATATGCAGAGACTGTAAATAAAATACAGAGTGAAATGAACTCGCTAGAATGGTGGCATCTTATCTCTGAGAAGAGATGTGACTGCTACACTGATTCACAAGAAGATGATTACAACGAGGCTCCAAAGGCCTTTTTAACATAAAGAATAAATGAGAAAAACCTAAACATCCAAAACTCTAACCCTGGAAGATGAAACATGAAAAGGTTTGTTGGCCCTGATGGGGTACTTGATACGTCAACTTCCTAAGGGAGTAACCTTTGCATATGATCTTCGTTTAGGGAACTGTGTACCAGGGATGATTTTAAGGATGGAAATTTATTTTAAAATGTAGAAACCTTGGTGAATCTTAATAATCCTTCATATTCCAACTATAAATGTTTGGCGATATTTTTGTAAAAATATTCAAATTTCTAAGGATTCTATATAGTTTGTATAAAATTTTAGCGATTTTTAAGGTAAAATAATTTTATCCTAAAGAATTTGGGCGAATCATTTTTAGAATAACGAATCTCTTTTTGGGAAAAACCGTGGAAAATTATCCCATGAGCGAAATTTAGCCCCTAAAATCATGCTTGCTGTGTGCCCCGTAGGAAAGGTCTAGACGAGGAGTACACATTCTAAAGAAACCAATATGAAAAAACGTCATTTAGGGCCTCAAAAGTTCAGGACCCGAAAAAATGTAGAAAATTTCCAAGATGGAAACTGTATTTTGAGCTAGTGGTATTGTTATCCACATTTTTGGTTATCAAGATGATGACATGATAATGATATGGTGATAGAAGATCTGACTCTTCTTTAAGATCATTTTCATGAAGAAAGTTACGCTTG
>SNQJ01S0004120.1:162444-213344 GCA_010110895.2 Picea sitchensis
AAACTCTTCTATTGAACTCTTCTCTTTGTCGTCGTGTCAGGTGACTTAGTAGTGTATGTGCACACCAACCTCCGTCTTATATACAAGCAAAGAGAAGAGTGGTTGAAGGGAAAGACAAAGATGTGGGATGTGTTTTCTAATGATAAGGTTTTGAACAACAGTGTTGAGTTGGCATTAGCAAACTTGGATCTTAATGAACTAGTGGTAGAGTTGATCGCTTTTGATGATGGTGATCCTCTTCAGGGGTCATCCTCCAGAGTCCACATCAACAAATGCACGAATTGCATTGCATATAGGGGAGGAGGAGGAGGAGGATGAAGAAGAGAGCAGTGGTAGTGATGCCAATCTTGATGATTATGACATGGAGGACTACTGACACTCACGACTCATGAGGTATGAGATTCTTCCATCTACGGTTCTAGTATATACCCAATGTCTATTTTGTATTTTTCATTGGCATTCCCACCTATAGTACCAGTGACTCTAACTTAGTATGTTATTTGATGTTCTAGAGGCCATTTAGAGCCTCCTTGATTATGTATTTATGTTCTGATCTCTAGATATGTATTGCACTTGGTGTCGTTTTGATATATTCATGAGCATACTTCGGATATGTTGTCTCTAATTGTCTCTAATACTTTGTAAACATGATTTAAAATCTTAAAAATATATTTTTTTCGTTAAAATTTAAATATTTTATGTATTTTTTAAAAAACCAGTTTGACCGGTTCATTACGGGTTCCATTTCCGGTTCAGGTTGGACCCTCGACCGATTGCGGTTTTCAAAACTATGGTCAATAGCTCAAAGACGTTACACAAGCCTGCTATACAAATCTGGGAGAAAAAACAAAAAGTCATATTGGGCTAGTGCCCATTGGAAAAGGAGAGTTCCCAGGAGAAACCTCATCAAAACCATGTGAGTAGGTGATGTGGTCAAGGGAAGTCCAAGCATTTGGGTGCAGTGAGGGCCAAGGATGCAAAGTGTTACCTGTGGGTGCCTTTGTAGAAGGCGAGTTGTACCTGTCATGGATAAAAAATAAAGGCAATAAAAGGGCTTGGAAAAAGTGCATCCATGACGAGTACAGCTCACCTCCTACAAAGGCACCCACGGACAACACCTGCCCCTGGTTTTACTATGACTGGACATACCCAGACCATATCACCTCATAAACATGGCCTGAATGATCTTCCGAGGAAACTTTCCTTTCTTGTGGGTATTAGCCCAATAGGTTGTCCTGTTGGTTTCTTCAGCTTTGTATAGTAGATATGTGTAATGTCTTTGAACTCTTAGATGATATGCTAGGGATTTCATGCATGTATTTGATAAATTTAATCATGAAACATGATTGACATTGCTATGATCCCTAGGACTGATGAGCCCATGGAGGGCGTAGTTTTTGATGTGCAGGACCATACCCGGCCGACAGGTACCAGTGGACCGGTACACATGGGGATATGATTAGCTCAGACCTCCATGGGGTTGAAGAGCCCATCATATGGTTGCTGGGATGGCAGAGGCAGGACAACGTTGTGATGAGACGATTGCTTTTGATGGACACGACTTCACCTGAGGCAGCTGGACGTTTTCTGGAGCATGTGGCAGTGTGCTGGGATCATTTGGCACGTGTGGCAGCTTGCAGGAGCCCTAGACGGGCCAACGTTCTGCTTCCTGGATGCTGAGCTTGCTCAAAAAGGGCCAACGTCTCCCTCAGAGGGGCCTGACGTCTCCTTTTGAGCTCATATTGTGACATTTTTAGCATTTAATGTGACAAACAGTGTAATATTGTTAGTCAGCCTTGTCGGTTGTTTTAAATGACCTATTCTCTAATTAAAGGTCATTAGGATGATATAAATAGGGGACGTTGCCTCTCATTTTTACATAACACAACTCACTCTCTTGTGAGAGAAACATTTTTTAGTCTTTTGCTTTGGTAGTTTTCTCTTGAAGTGAGGCGCTACTCTTGTGGAGGATCATCTTTGGCATGTTTATGGTGTTTTCTATCATTGGAAGGTTTACAACTAGGGTTTGATAAGCTCTTCATTGATTTGTAAGTGTATTTCTCATGCAAAACTTCTTAATTGAATGGTTGTAGCTTAAATCTCTTGCATTTGTGGTTACATTGTTATTATTTTCCTTAGTCATTGAAACCCTAGGTAGCAAGCACACAAGTAGGTCCTTGCTATATGTCCCCATGGTAGAAAACTTTGTTTAGCCATTGATTAAGGAGAATATAGCCTAGTCGTTGCTACACTAATTCTCCTTTTTCTGAGTTAGCCTTTTAACATGAGTTGAAGAAGGAAGACGTCCTAGGCCTAATTGAGTTTACACCTAGGGTTTTGACCTTTAGGGTTTGAAAGGCCTTGTCTTTGCAACACTTTTCATCCCTAGATTTATGTTTTGAATCGAGCCGTTTTTGCCAAGGATTTTTAAGGAAAGAGGGAGGAGCATGAGGCCTTGCTTAAGCAACACCGGAATGAGCCTCCTCCCCTTAGGGTTTTGACGTTGTGGTCCTGCCATTGCAGCACCAGAGAGCCTAACTCTCTTGTCCTTGAATTTAGATTCTCCCGAGACCTAGCACTTGCTCCTTGACTCCATTATACCCTAAGGCACTAGTCTAATTATCCAACGTTGAGCTTTTTGTGCTAAAACAACACTCTTAAACCTCTTAAATTTGAAACCCTACTAACCCTAACGTCTCACTAACCCTAAATTAATGATGACGTCATGCCTAGTTTGAACCTTTGGCTGATTAAAAATGTTGTGGCTTGGTCATCTAGCAATAGACATTGAAGTGTTGATTATTGTCATTGGCTAATTTGCAAAACGTCCACCTCTTTGCCTATCAAACTAACCCTAGGACTAGGTTGACATCACCTCTAGTATAGTGACGCAGCAACCTTTGCATGTGAGCATATGATGATATTTAATGTGTTGCGTTAATTCCAAGATTGACTGTATACATTGGATGCTATATCATTTCCAGTATTATTGAGAAGTAATATTACAAGCCATAGTCATTTTTTGCAATCATTGACTTCGTCAATAATTACTGCTATTTATGCTCATTAAATGTTGATAGTCATTGATTTATGAAGTACTAACCACTGTTGCACATTTTAGTTTTATTGTTGTCTTGTCTCGCAAACAGGTGCCTATTCGGTGCAATACGTAATAATATCAGTGGGCTACCCAATGCCCAGTTTTCATCCCCCCAGGGGATTTGTGTCTTGTGATGTGCTTGTTCCATTTGCTTCAAATCTTTCATATTTGCAACTCTCACCTAAAGGAAAGATAAAATCTATCATAAAATTTATCACAAGCACCGCAAAACTTATATTTGATTTTTATTTCATAGTTAGTTTACATAGTTTCAATTTCTAGATTAATTTAGTTAGATATATTTGCTAGATTAGATTTCCTTTCTACAATTTACTTTCTGCATTTCAATTTGGCAAAATAAACCATGCCCTTAGCTCCCCGGTGTATGCTCTGAACCCTTGTGAGCCTAGCTCGATTTGGGGAACTCATCAAAACCAAGGTTGGTCAATGTGGAGTAGCTTAATTAGGGAAATCTTTAAGTTGTTATTGCTTTCATTGGAAACTACATAGAGATTGTGTGTGAAGTAAGACGGGAAGTTTGAGATCTAGGTTCTTCCCATGTTGAACATCCAAAATCTCTATTGAACTTATTGGTGAAGTCATTTGGGCTTCGAGAAGTTCTCAGCAAATTCGAATTTGAGGGATAGCCTCTTAGAGACCACATCTAGACTAGATATACATTGCACATAAGGTAGCTTGCAAGCACACGATTCACTTTCACAAAAAACATTAAACAACTCTAATTGAAATTTTACAAGGACATTTCATACGACAGCCTTCATTTCAGCAGCGTTTACATACATCTCACAACTTTTGGCACTGGTCTAATTAGATTTACATTTCAAGTCATTTACTTTTAAGCCATTTTACTTCAAGTATTTAAATTGCAACCATTTCCTTTGAAGTACCTTACTGATGTATGTATCTCTTTTCTTTATGGTTATTGAATGTATCTCTGGATAAGTGAATGAATCATATGTTGCTAGTGTAGATTGATTTTTTATTATCTTGTTCTTGTTGTAATAAACTCCTAGAATACTAATTGTGCTTAGATTTAGCTTTGAGCCTTAGTTTATTTTTTTTAGGGACTACCCCCCTTGGCTTCGCTAGGAGTTGGCCTAGACGGAGGAGTTGAGGATCAGGTGACAGCACCTTTACTCGAGACTTGCCCCCAAGGACACACCCAGTGGATTGAAGGTTTCTTCCACGTTACCCAAGGTGTGTATAAAGGTGGAAACACAACCCATGATCCTTACCTAAATGCCCAATACATTAAATGTAAACACTTTGTATGAAACAATGGCTAATATACCTCATGTGTGTCAGACCACCATCATCGAATGAGTATGTTGATCAAGTGAATGAGCTAAGCAATGATGAGTAAGAGGCATCTGAACGGTTGTTGTAAATGGAGAATGTTGGTCACCATCTCTAGGACCATTGTCTGCAATGTGGAACATGCAGAATGATCTCCTTTATTTACCCTTAGGTCAGAGGGGGTAACATGACCATGAACAACCTACTATACTCTGGGAATGTGTTACGATCCGATCTTAACCCTCTTCATCGATCATTAGTTAGTAGGATATGTTTTCTATGTAATAAAGGCCGACATTAGTTAAGAAGGGCTAATAAATAAAGTAGAATAAGTCAATGTAAGAAGACCTAAGAGAAGCTTCCGCTTCTAGAAAGATCTTCCTCTAGAAGTTTCCTTAGAAGATAGAATTAGTATAAATAAGAGTAAGAGGCATTGGATATTTCCATCTTGAAGATTCTTGTAATAGAGCTCTGCTTTGCTAGAGGTTGCCCCCTCGAAGAGGCAAGTGAACATTGCTATCATGAATAAAGGTGCTCTTTCTGGTGTTAATCTGGTATTATTTTGGTATTGTTCTAGCTATATCATTGTTGTTCTGCCATTGCTTGCTAAATATTTATGTTCTACATATTATATTACATCTGGAATATTGCAAGTGGTATCAGAGCTCTTTCCCGAGAAAGACTTGTGGGGTAAATTTTTTTCGGGGTAGAGACATATTCTAGCGTCTTTAAGCTACAGAGATCAGTCGTTATGCGCATAAAC
Source organism: Picea sitchensis (assembly GCA_010110895.2). Taxonomy (NCBI): domain Eukaryota; kingdom Viridiplantae; phylum Streptophyta; class Pinopsida; order Pinales; family Pinaceae; genus Picea; species Picea sitchensis. The sequence continues at coordinate 167,625 of SNQJ01S0004120.1, forward strand.
CTGTGGTCGGGGAGTAATACACACAAGAAATACAAGTGGTTCTTAAGCGCACATCTGTTGGCCACCCTTGTAACCCCTGTTGCTACCCCTTCGAGTGGTAGCACATTAGACAACACCTGTATACGTATCGGCCTAGGCATCCTGAAGCCCTCCGTAGATAAATCGATAGGTCACCTGAATGTTATAGTGTCACCTAGAACAGCACTCGAGAAGAGACCCTCTAGTACCTGGGTAGTCGGGTAGTACAGCTAGGGGTACGATCTAGCTTCCTTAGTTGGTGCCCTGAAATATTGGGCCCAGTAATACTGTTGGACCCCGCACTACTGTTGGACCCCGCACATATATATGAGAGTTATAGCACAGGGAAAACCCTTGACTGTAGATTCCTTGCAAACCCTGACCCTTGGGACAACAACAACTGATCTATTGCGCTGCAATTTGGCCCCTCAAAATTTTCACTGCAGAAACACTCCTTGCCGACGTTTTTTATTATTGAGAATTTGGGAATTCCGCCACTACAGAAGTATTCAGAGCGGACTATAACTCCGCAGGAGTAAAAAAAAAAAATATGGGGCTCGGCCGCACCCTCATTTGTAACCTGGTCCATTGCATTACTCTCTTCATTCTGATCACAGTGGTACCCTTCATTTTTAAGCCTTTTTTTCTACGGTCCCGACCCTTTCCGAGACACCGTTATTTGCCACCTATCACATTGAACTCCTCTCTTTGTCCTGATCACCCAGGTACCTAGCACTTTTTGTGGCCCAAATTTTCGTCCCAACCCGTCATCTGCTACCTAAGTCGCTACCATGCCTATCACTCGCGCTCAGACCCAAGAAGACCGGGAGTCTAAGTTGTCCCGCTTAGAACAAGACATGTCTTCCATCCAAACCACCATACACACAAAAGTCCAAGAATCTGTAAGCACATAAGTCCAACTAGTCATCAAAAATGCCTTGCAAAACTTCGTGAAAGGTAAGAAGGTGGAGCCCAATGCAAAGGACCCTCAGCCTTCCCATTATGAGCATACTCATTCGTCACACTCACCTTGGGGTTCTCGACACGCTTGGAAGAAGGTGCCCAAAGGGGATCAAGAACGATGGCAGCGGTGGAAGTGGCATAAGAAATGTTATCGAGGAATACCCACTTGGACCATGAACTAAAGCAGTTTGTGCCTGTTTTGATAGGGAATCACATTTTTGGGGTAGGCTCACCAAGCTATGCCAAACTGGATCAATCACAGATTTCATCACGGGATTTGAACAGTCGGCTATCAGGACTGAGGTCTTATTTGATGCATTTTACCTTGAATGTTTTATCAGTGACTTAAAGGAAGCCATCCGGGCTCATGTGAGCATGCATCATCCGACTACCTGGTTGCACGCATGCCAATTGGCACTAGAAGCAGAGAGCATCCTTCAGTCCCCACCCATGAAGGCTCCAATTCTCAATCGTCCTCGCCCAAGGGCTCACCCAGCTCCTACACAAACATTGAAGGTCCAAAAGGTATCTCCAATAGAAATGGTGGAACGTCGCAAGCAAGGACTTCGCTACTATTGTGATGAAAAGTATTCACCAGGGCATAAATGTAGAGAACAAAAGTATTTCCAGATTAATGCATCAACTTCCTCTCCCTATGAAGACATCCCATCAGATGAGGCTCCTGACCGAGAGGAGGCTCAACCAAGTGATCATGTCGAAGATCTAGTTGTAACCCCTGGGGAACCAGAGGAACCGGTCATATCGCTTCATGTACTCTCGGGTATTTCGGCCCCGCAAGCATTGAAGATCAAGGGTTACATCAAACATATGTCGGTTGTGGTGTTGATTGATAGTGGTAGCACCCATACTTTTATTCATTGCAATCTTGTTGATGAGATCCATTACTTTGTCCACCCTATTTCTAATTTTCAAATTCTCATCGCTAATGGTGGTACTATGAAGTGTGGGGGGCGTTGTGAGAATGTCAAACTCCAAATGGGTGATTATCATCTGAAAACCCACATGTTCTCTATTTCCATGGGTGGTTGTGATATTGTATTAGGCGTGGAATAGGTTCGCACTATGGGGCCAATCACAATGGATTATCATGAATTATATATGAGCTTCACCCAAGACGCTCACCCCTATACCCTATGAGGTCTCCAAGCGGGCTCCCCTGAAATAATCAACTCTCACAAGATGGAAAAATTGTTGAAGAAAGGCCACCATGGTGTGATTGCCCAATTTAATGCCATCCAGGTCACTGAACAGGCCTCTTAGGTAGTTCCTCCTAGCCTGCAATTCATCTTGGACAAGTACCCCAAGGTCTTTGAGGTTCCCACAGACTTACCTCCCTCCAAGGGTGAGAATGATCATAGTATCCCTCTCCTTCTGAGTAGTCAACTCCCCAATGTACGTCCCTACAGATATCCATTTGCTCAGAAAAATGAAATAGAAAAGATGGTACATGAATTACTGGAGGCGGGGGTAATTCACCCTACTACCAACCCATATTCTTCACAAGTGGTGATGGTCTTAAAGAAAGAAGATACTTGGCGCATGTGCCCTGATTTTCGTGCCCTGAATAAACTGACCATCAAAGATAAGTTTCACGTTCTTGTCATTGATGATCTGTTGGATGAACTCCAAGGTGCCTATGTATTCACCAAATTAGACCTTCGCTCCGGCTATCACCAGATCCGGATGAAGGAGGCAGATATTCCGAAGACTGCTTTCAAAACTCATGAACGCCACTATGAATTCTTTGACATGCCTTTTGGCCTTTTCCATGCCCCATCCACCTTCCAAAGTCTCATGAATAAACTATTGAAACCTTACCTTCCGAAGTTTGTCTTGGTTTTCTTTGATGACATCCTCATATACAGTCGCACCTGGGATAGCCACCTTCTTCTTGTGGACAAAGTCCTTCACTTGCTGGAAGAAAACCAATTGTTTGTCAAAAAGACCAAATGTTCCTTTGGAGCCAGCGAAGTGGAATACTTGGGACACATTGTGGGTCGAGACTGGGTAAAAGTGGACCCCAAAAAGATACAAGCTATGCAGGAGTGGTTGTGACCCACAGCCTTAAAGAGCCTAAGGGGTTTTCTCGGTCTCAGAAGATATTACAGAAAATTTGTCCACCATTCTGGCAAAATTGCTCAACCCTTGACCGACCTTCTTAAGAAGAATGCATTTCATTGGACACATGTTGTTGAGCAAGCCTTCACGGAGTTAAAGAGGGCCATGTGCACTGCTCCTGCCCTAGCTGCTCTTGACTTGAACAAAACATACGTGGTGGAATCGAATGCTTCTGGCACGGGTATAGGTGCGCGCAGTGCTCACACAAGATGGTCAACCTTTGGCCATTACTAGCCAAGTGTTGAGTGGCCGCAATCTGGGCAGATCTACGTATGAAAAAAAATGATGGCCATTCTCCATGCAGTGCACATATGGGAGCCATATCTTTTGGGACGTCGTTTTTAGATGAAAACAGATCACCATAGTCTGAAGTACTTTTTGGAGCAACGGTTAGCCTCCCCAGAACAAACAAGTGGCTAACCAAAATGTTGGGTTACGATTATGAAATCATATATAAAAAGGGCAAAGACAATATAGTAGTCAATGCACTGTCAAGAAAACATGAGGAGGATGGCTCCCTCTTTGCCTTATCCTTACCAGTCCCTGATTGGATTGAAGAAGTACGCCAAGAGTGGCTAATACAAACGACTATCTCTCGGTTAATTCAACACCTTCAGGACGACCCTAATCCTCCCATCGACTACACTTGGCAGGACAATATTCTCAGACATAAGGATCACCTAGTTCTATCACCCTCTTCAGCACTCAAGTTGAGGCTCTTATATGAGTTGCACTCATCAGCTATTGCGGGTCACTCGAGCTTCCAAAAGACATATGCTCGTGCATGTCGTTGTTTTTTCTAGGCAGGCATTAAGAAGGATATCCTTCACTTTGTCAACGAATGTGAGGTGTGCCAACATAATAAAGGTGAAACTATCAAGTCTCTAGGAGCCCTACAACCCCTACCCATTCCAACTTCTATGTGGACAAACATCTCCATGGACTTTACAGTGGGCCTTCCTAAAGCTGGGAACAAGTCCATCATCATGGTGTTGGTTGATCGCCTCTCCAAGTATGCTCATTTTTTTGCCTTACCCCACCCTTTCACACCGGCACTAGGAGCACAAATTTTGCTTGATCAAATTTTCAAGTTACATGGCATGCCCACCTCTATCGTAACTAATCATGACCCAACTTTCACCAGCACATTTTGGCAAGAGTTGTTTAAATTGCAGGGCAACCAACTGAACATGAACACAACATATCACCCCCAGTCTGACAGCCAAACGGAAGTGGTCAACAAATGTTTGGAAACCTACTTGTGGTGTTTTGTTTTGCACAAACACCAGTGGGTGCAATGGCTCCCCTTGGCAGAACGGTGGTACAATACTTCCTATCATACGGCCACTAAAATGACCTCATATGAAGCAGTGTATGGCCAACGCCCACCTACAGTCACTACCTATCTTCCAGGCACTTCAAAGGTCCAATCTATTGATACAATGTTGCAAGTTCGCACAGCCACCATAGCGGCTCTGAAGGATAGCCTCCACATGGCCCAAAATCACATGAAGCAACAGGCGAACCAGCATCGTTCATAAAGGGTTTTTCAGGAAGATGCTCGGGTGTTTCTCAGGCTCCAACCTTACAAGCAAACATCTCTCAGAGCACAGTGACATCACAAGTTGGCACCCAAGTTTTATGGGCCCTACCAGATCATCAAGCGTATTGGTTCAATGGCCTACAAATTGGCACTTCCTGCTACTTCCAAAATCCATCCGGTGTTCCATGTTTCTTGTCTGAAGAAAGTGGTGGGACAGAATTGCAGGGTCCAAACCATCCTTCCGGAGTTAGATGAAGAAGGCTCCCTTTGGCTCCAACCAGAAGCAGTCCTCAATATCCGTGAATGTCAAATGCGTGGCAAAACTATCAACGAAGTGTTGCTCAAGTGGAAGGACACATCACCAGAGGATGCGACTTGGGAACCAACGGCCATACTCCAGCAGTTTCTGCACCTGTAGCCCTGAGGACAAGGCTTCTTTTGAAGGGGGAGAGCATGTGAGGATTCAATCCTAACCCCTCTTCATGGGTCATTAGTTAGTAGGATATGTTTTCTATGTAATAAAGGTTGACATTAGTTAATAAGGCCTAATAAATAAAGTAGAATAAATTAATGTAGGAAGACCTAATAGAAGCTTTCGTTTCTAGAAAGATCTTCCTCTAGAAGTTTCCTTAGAAGTTAGAATTAGTATAAATAAGAGGAGGCATTGGATATTTTCGTCTTGGAGCTTATTGTAATAGAGCCCTGCTCTGCTCGAGGTTGCCCCCTCGAAAAGGCAAGTGAACATTGCTATCATTAATAAAGGTGCTCTTTCTAATGTTAATCTGGTATTATTCTGGTATTGTTATAGCTATATCATTGTTGTTTTGCCATTGCGTGCTAAATATTTTTGTTCTGCATATTATATTATATCTGGAATACTGTAGAATGTCATCATGGCATTACAGAAGGCCATCATTGGAATAAAGCAATAGCCTACAAGATATTACAAACTATCATCTTGTGGCCTACTGTATGTAAGGATGCAAAGGAGTATGTGAAGAGTTACAATGTGTGCAGAAGGATTGGAAAACCATCCAGACGGGATGAGTTGCCCCTACACATAGTTAAGGCACTTTGATCATTTGAGAAATAAGGTGTTGACTTTGTGGGACCCATTAACCCACTTGCAAGGCATTTTGGAGCGTGAGATACTATCACTACAACTAACTACCTCACTTCGTGGGCAGAATCCATACCAACTAAATATTGCTCAACCAACACCGTAGCCTATTTCATCATTGAACAAATCATTACCAACATCAGTTCACCCAGGAATTTAACCATTGATCAAGGCTACCACTTTATGAGTGCCATAATGACAACTCTCACCAAGGAATTCATGATCCAAGTTCCAACATCTAAAGGGCAACCTATATCATTTACAAGCAAATGGTATAGCCTTCAATAAGATTTTGGAACATGGGTTAACCAAGGCATGTTTAGCAAACCATGATAATTGGGATGCGAGGATTCCAATAGACCTGTAGGCTTATAGAACTACAACTATGAAATTGACCAAGCATACTCCCTTTCAATTGGTGTATGGATGAGAGGTTATGATCCCAACTAAATTTGTAGTTCACAGTCTTCATCTTACTCCTTATACACATATGTCTAGAGAAGAGTCACTTGCAAAACAACTAACAAAATTGAAGCAACTGGAGGAAGGCAAAATTTAGCCAATTTTCATCACATATAGAAAACGTTGGACATAAGGCATGGCACAATCAACACATCAAGACCAAATCAATTGCCAAGGGAGACCTAGTCTTACTTTATGATAGCAAGTATCCAAAGCTTCCAGGCAAATTACAAATGCAATAGTTAGGTCCATTCTTAGTCACACACGTCATAGATCCAGGTGTTGTTTGTTTGGCCAAGCTAAACGTTATTCTCGAACTAAAATAGGTAAATGGCACCCATCCAAATCCCTTTACCGCAACCCATACTCATGTATTACTCCTATTAAGAGGAATCCCTTATGTTAGGTTGCATCAAGTTTTGATTTTATTTTCAATCTCAATTATGTCTTTTAGTTTTGTTTATTTTATGCGTTGTCCAATTAGAGCCATGAGTATATTTTTACCCACATTTTAGTCCTTTTTATCATATGCTTTGAGTCGATGTATGAGTAGGACGTCACAAAATCCTTCTAGGGTCTGGAAAAGCATGGAAAGAAGAAGAGGAAACCCAATATGTACAAAAAACATGGAATTGTCAAAGAAGGCTGCAAAATGGCTATTTGGTTGATCAAGGATAAGGCAATTAATGTTGTGTGTCGACTAATGGCCTGCAAAATCATAAGTCCAAGAAAGTGGAGTGCACACAAGACACAATCTCAATGCAAAAGATTTGTATTCGAGGGGTGTGGTTGAACTGATGCACCTTCATGCTCAATGACTTAATGGCAACCTACACAAATGCTCATGCAATAGGATATGCCTTCATCTACAACTACTTATTCCTTGCCTTTTCCAAGTTCACAAAGATGCTAAGAAAGCAACATCTAATGAAAAATATTTTTCCCAATGGTATGATCATCATTGCCATCCATGATGTTATCTAGGTGCAAAAATACATAATTGATGCCCATTATAGCAAGTTGAGGTTCGACATTGACCAAGAGAATACCTACGTGAGGCCTGGAGCTGTGAACGAAGATAAATTTCAAGTCTATCCGCCTACCTTTCTACTTAACAAAACAAGCATTGGATAAGGAGGTTTGCTTCTGGCCTGAGGTGCAAAAGAGTAAGACCCCCTTGAGTACAATTTACATTCTACTCGAAGTACTAGTGAATCGACGCGACCGACCAAAAAGGAAGCAAAGCATTGCCAAAGAAGAAGTACAAAGGAAAAGAAAGTGGACAAAGTCTTGTTCAAACTCAAATCCAGATGTCACCAACCAAGGTTCAACTCGTGAGGTTGCTCGACTAACAAAAGAGGCCCAACAAACACTTCCTCCATTGATTGCAGGCCAAATACCTAATGATGCTACCTTTTACGGAGAGATATTAAATAATGTACCATGGCCTTTCAAACATTCTTATAAGGAAACAACCCATAAAAAAAGCCTCAAACAATTCAACCACTCAACATTGTTGTGCCATCCATTTTACCCAAGCCAATGGTCCCTACCAAGTTACAAACGAGCACGAGCTTCAAAGTGGTGCACCCACTGCCTACCCCAGGCATGGGAGTTTACCATTCAAGCCAGTCATGCAATAGTACAAGCAAACAACTATCAACCCTTTTGGAGTAGTTGGCTAAAGGGAAAGCCTTGCCATCAATAGAGGAGACCTTGATGGATTTCAATGAACTTCAGGAGAGAACAAGGAACTTGATTCCAATTGTGCACAATGAAGATGATGAAAAACGGGCACGAGCTTCAAAGTAGTGCACCCACTACCTACCCCAGGCATGGGAGTTTACCATTCAACCCAATTATGCCTTAGTACAAGCAAACAACTATCAACCCTTTTGGAGTTGGCTAAAGGGAAAGCCTTCCCATCAATAGAAGAGACCTTGATGGATTTCAATGAACTTCAGGAGAGAACAAGCACCTTGATACCAATTGTGCACCTGAAGATGATGAAAAAGGATCCCTTTGAGGGACATCAAGAGTCAATATAGAAAATGAGATGGTGGATACAAAGGCTAATACTCTTCTGTAGGAACATAGCCAAGGTTAGGGCATGGTGGAAGACATTGCTAAGGACAAACGACATGGGACTCAACAGTATAGCAAAGGGGGCCAAGACACTAGTGTAGAATTGGGAGGTACTAGCAATGACAACGACCCTGAACATCACTCTCATGGCATTGATGACTTCCTCACAGATGAGGAACAAGTTCAAGAGGATACAAAAATGATCAAGGACAAAAAGGAAGGTACTTCCCTTCCAAGTCCAACCCTACAATGAGGCCTCATACTTTAGAAGGGCTCGATCTCCACTCCCAAAGGTACAACTATAATAGACCCATCTCTCTTATCATGTGAGCTTCAATGAAAGAAATTGAGTATAGTATGATGTCCAGAGGGAGAGTTGGTGGGATGCCTGGATCGTCCACAGCGTTGTTGTCTGGAAGAGGTAGTTCGCTACTAAGGCCGAGGATCTCCTTCGTCTCCTGAGGAGGGATCTATTTTGGTCATGTCGTTGAAATCTCGTGGGAGAGGAGGAGGTCCCATGGGTCTGCATACTTCTGGAATCTTCAGTTGTGTTGATATCGGTTTGTCTCTTAGTGCCCCTCCCTAAGATTAGCACTGAGAGCAGGAGATGGCTCCAAGTGAAGGACAACGAAGTTGAATCAAGAGCGAGTCAACAAGTGTGATTGGGGCTTGTTGGCCCTTTCATTTTTGGTGCAAAACAATGTGGCGAATTAGAATCAACACGACACTTGGACACCTACAACTACACATGCAAAGTAAAAGAAAGAACCCAGTCAACTTTGCAACGAGCCAGAAAGATAGAAAAGAATCCCCAATGCGGCTTCCCTCGACTAGGCTTTATAAGTACATGATGAATTGTAATTATATAGTCGAATAGTTAGTTAAATTAGGGTTTTTACATAAACCAAAATCTTCAAGGGTGAAAATTGTATAAATAGCCTTTAGGGGCTATGAGAAACGGTTGCTTAATGGTTGTTGGTTGTTGTTATTTTTGTTGTTGTTGTCAGTTGTTATTATTATTGTTATGGTTGCTTAATGGATGGTAGGTCTTAGTCCCCGTTGTGCAGAAGATGTATCTACTAGTAGTGTTGGATCAGAGTAATGAAAGGCCCCTTATTGTTCATGTTATCGCACAATTTGTACTTGCCCAAAGGCGCAAGGCAAGTGGATACAGAATTGGCATAACTAGAAATAACCTATCATTGTCACCTTAATAGGAGATCCCTTTCTTTTTGGGAGTATGTCAAGACTACCCTAGGGGAGACGTCCCCGGTGACCTGGGGGTTTGAGAAGGCTAAGGCAAGTAATCACAAAGAAATCTTTCCCCTCTCACAAATCACTCAAATCAAAGGTTTCTTTTATGTCTTAAAGGATGAAGAAAATGGATATTATTGCGTACCTGCCCAGAACAAGACAACAAGGCAAACAGGACACTTTCCAAGTACCAAATGATTCTTAGTACTTCATAAGACAATAAACCGTCATAAAGTAAGTTAGCTGATTATGGATTTGCAGCAATGCAACAGTTTATAACAGCGATTGATATTTTTGATAACAGCCACAAGATTTATGCCTTGAAATTGCTTGAAAAAAAAAATGACAATAAAAAGTGACTTTGACTAGGAAAATTGATAGTAAATTGTCACAAACAAAATTGGCAATGTTTAGCTAGCTCTTAATGTCACTTTTGCGGAGAATTTTGCTGCAGTTAGACGGCTGTAGCAATCTTTTGCAACAGCAGCAAATTTAAATGGTCAAAAGTGCACTTACCTAGTAGATTCACAAGCAATTATCACAATTCAATTTTGAATGGGTTAAGTGCAAATTATGTAGGCAAATGTATCAAATCAATGTGTGTTTGTATAGCTGTAGCAATGTTTTTCTACAACAGCAAGTTAGCTTGGAAGTTGGTCTATTTTAGAGTTAGATAATGTTAGTAAAAGCTTCAAGGATAAAAGTGTGAGTGTTTGTTTGATTAATCATCACTTGTAGATGGTAGTCTTGTGCCTTTCTAGGGTAAATGGAGTCACTAATGGCAGCAGCAATTATTAAAGGAAAGATAGCAATGATAATGATATGTTAAAGGGGTGAAGAGGATAAGAGAGGTGTTGGCATCCCAAGGCCTCAAAAATCCTCTTCCAAGAGAAAATTGCTAGAAAGTAACAAGGGTTAGGCTTGTTATCGCATAGATTGTAGCTAGGAGTAAACGCTATAAGGTAGAGGCCAAATTGGCGTAACAGGAACATATCCCACCCAATGTCACCACGATGGGTAGGTTCTTTCTCTTTAGGTAGGTTAGGCCAAGGGAAGACGTCCCCGGTGACCTGGGGTTTTGAAAAGGCAAAAGGTTAATAGGATGAAGATAAGTTTTTCCCCCCTTTCACAGATCACCACCAATCAAAAGTTTCGGCTAAACAGCCAATAATAAAGTAAAACCCAATGAAGAGTACCTACCTGGAACCAGACAACAACAAACTGATATTTGCAAGCTTATTTCAATGGGTTAGTACTTCATATCAATCAAGAACTATCTGATATTCAATATAAGCAATTTTGAAAGTAAATGTTGACGAAGTCAATGTTTACACAAGAGCAATGAAAAGATAATGTCACTTCACCAATAAATACTAGAACGATGTGGCATTCAATGGGATCAATCAATACTTTATTAAACAAATGCTTTAAAACATCATCAATTGCTCATAAAGTAAAACGTTGTTGCATTGAGAAGAAATAACCAAGAGTGACGTCAGCAACTTAGGGTTAATGCAGTTAGGGTTTTTAAATTCAAGTTTTGAGAGTGTTGGGATCGAGGTCTTACTTCAACGTTGGAGGTCTTAGGATCAGTGCCTTAGGGTTAAATGGAGTCAATTATGAAGGACGCAAGAGTTGAAGGGGATGAGACTTAAAGGACTAGAGGGATAAGTTTTGAAGTGTTGCTAAAGCAAGGCTTCAAAATCATAACCCTAGGGGAGAGAAGTTCACTCCGGTGTTGCTAAAGCAAGGCCTCAGGTTCTCTCCTCCTTCCCGACAAACAGCTATCTCAAATGAAATACAAAGTCAAGACAAGACGGTTTAAAGAGGGAGAGTGTTGCTAAGGCAAGACTCTTTCATCAAACCCTAAAAGAAAATGACCCTAGGTGTAGATAACCTAGGCCTGGGACGTCCTCTTCCTCTTGAAGTCAAAAAGGTACGGCTAGCTAAAGGGAAGAAGAAAAAGGAGTGTAGTTATGCCTAGGCTCTCGTCTTCTTCTTCAATGGATAAAAGTTTTTCTATCAGGGGACATGAGACAAGGACCTACTTGTGTGCTTGTCACCTAGGGTTTTTATTCAAAAAATTATAAATACATGTATGAAAATAAGACTACAACCATTCAATCAAGAAGTTTTGCAGAAAAATACTTACAATTCATCAAAAATAACCATGCAAACCCTAGTTGTAACACCTTCCTTCAAGAAAAACACCATAGAATGCCAAAAATCTCTTCCTTCAACAAGTGTGCCTTCCTTAATTCAGCCAATAACCCAAATAGGGCGCTAAAAATCGGACCTCACTATGAGCGAGTAAGTTGTGATGTTAAAATGAGGATCAAAATCCTCAATATATACTGTATCAACGACCTAATTTTACTTTTTAGGTCATAAAAAGGCCGACAAGGCTATAATGTCAAAATCATACTGTTTTTACATTAAATGCCAAGTAAAAACCCTAATTAAGCAGAAAAGAGAGTAAAAGCCCCTTCAAAGAAGGCGCTAGCCCTTTCTAGGGAAAATGAAAGATCCAAGAGCAAAACATTAGCCCCCAAGGGCCTCTCCAACATGCCACACGTGCCATTGTTGCCCAGTCTGCCTCCAAAAGCGTCCATGAAGTTGGATGACATCATGGTGAAGATGGGGACGTCCTAAGCCTTCCAAGGCTAGCGTTCCATTGAAAAGGGGTCATCCCCCGTAGGTCTAGTCGTGTCGAAGTGTCTCGGGTGGAACATCCTCTTCCTCTCAGGTGCAAAACCCCTGATCAAGCTCTGTCCTGTCTCTGCCCCCCTGATGGGGTCTCAGCATCCATCTGGTGGGCTCTTCAGCACTATGGAGGTCCGAACTAGTCATCCCCCCATGTGTATCGATCCAAATGGTACCTGTCCGTCGGGCATGGTCCTGCACATCAAAAGCTACGCCCTCCATGGGCTCATCAGTCACAGGGATCATAGCAATGTCAATCACATCTCATCATCAATATTATTAAACATATGCCAATGTCAATCACATCTCATCATCAATATTAAACATATGCATAAAACCCATAAGATATATGTCAGTAGTTCAAAGACATTACAAAAACCCGCAATACAAGATTGAGAAAAGGACAAGGCGTATATTGGGCTACAGTGCTGTCCACAAGAAAAGGAAAGTTTTAGGAAGATTTCATCCAAGCCAAGGGTGAGGTGATGTGGATAGGGATGTCCAAACATTTGGGTGCAAAGGGAGGGCCGAGGATGCCTAGGTGTTACCTATGGGTGCCTTTGTAGAAGGTGAGTTGTACCTCTATCATGGATGTATTTTTCCAAGCCCATTCTGGTTCTTTTTATTCTTTTTCTCTATTTTATTCTTTATTCTTTTCCTTTTTTGTCTAAGAACTAACTAAGGGACACCGTTTCATGGTGACTAGAGTCGGCCAAATACATTCATTGCAGTAGTTTCACGAGATGAAAAGCGTTGGTTCGTGATGAGACCCCTTTCCCTTTGGCCATGTGCAACCAAAGGTCATTGCCCCGGCGTGGTAACCGATGGTGGTGCCGTCATACCGTTAGTACCCATGGACCTGAATAGTCGCCTGTGATGAGACCCCCTATCCTCCGGGACTAGGTCTTGTTTTGTTATTTTCCTGTCCCTCTTGTTCATGCGTCAGAGGCTTTTTACAACCTTCTCGAGGATCCCCTCGGCTTGGGCGAAGCATCTCGAGGTTTTATTTCTAGGCTTTTGTCTTTTACCAACTGCTTTTACCTTCTGGGCCTTTAGCCCCTTCTTCCCACGAGATAAGGTGCAGTCTTGCAAATAGGTCAACTCAATGCCCAGACAAGGGGAATGGGATAAATGAGCGGGAGATAAGATGAAACAGTGGTGCTATGATGTGAGCGGACGATGGCTTTTTATAAATTTCCCTAGTGGCAAACCAGGACCTATGGGCACAGGCTTGCTAGGGCACCCAGTCAATTTCCCCAAGCATGGTCAAGTTGGCTATTGTAAGATCCAAGCAGTTGTTAGAGATAAAGGGAATCAGATGCATATATTTAAAGGTTTCAATGATCAAAAGTGACACATACAATGATACCTAGACCAGTTACCTCATGGAGCAAGAACCTCTTCTGATACAGGATCAAGCCGATGGTGATTGTTGCTGCCGCTGACAAGACAAAAGATGATGAATGAAGAAAAGAGAGGCCCTGTATGGCTATGCTCAGGTCAACCTTGCTCTCGGTACTCCATGTCTAGGACCTGTGGGCCTCGAAACATGATCTCCTAGTTATCCCTAAAAGGCGGTGATAACAAGGCCCTAGCATTTTTCTCTTTCCTTGAACAAATTGTAATAAAATATTCAATTGGGCAGTGGAAGTAGGGTTACGAGAGTGCTACAATGGTAGGGCTCTAGTATCTACTTCAAGTTAGGTGCCTTTCGATAAATTTTAGCATATGGAAGATTATAGGAAAAAAGATAATAACATATGTCTTTCCCCTAGGGTTTCAAGCAAGCAATTTCATAATCTTAGACATGAAACAAGTAAAAATAACCATAAGCATTCATTCACAATAAAGAAATGCAGATTTTCCACTTACTTCACCAAGAATAATCAAGCAAATCACCCTAGTTGAAGATCCTCCCATGAAAATAGCCAAAATACACCAAAAATTGCCTCCTTCAAGAAGTGTGCACCACCAGTTTCATCCAAGAACACTTAAGGAAGGCCGAATTTCAGACCTACACTTAAGTGATGAGTGAATGATGAAAAAATACAAGAGTTTTATCTCTTATTTATACAATAACAATGACCTTTATTTGTCTTTTAGGTCATAAAAGGCCGACATGGCCAGTTTACATCAAAAATCCAGTTTTTACATCAAATTAACAATTAAAACACTAATTTCACATTAGGGATGACGTCATGCCCCTCTAGGGTGACATTAGGCCCTCATCATGGAACGCTAGGCCTCAAATCTGAAACGTTAGGCCTCAAAAGCTGCCACACGTGCCAACTAGCACCAAACCGTCCTCATCCCAAAGCCTCATTGGATGACGTCAAGGGTCAATATGATGACATCAGGGGCCTTCAAGGGCCAATGTCAAGATGGAAGGGAAAGACCCCCCTAGGTCTAGGCCTGCCAAAGTGTCTCGGGGGAAACATACTTCTTCCTTCTTGGTGCCATCCTCTGGTGTCTCTCTGCCGCTGGTTGGGGTCACAACATCAATCTGGTGGGCCTTTAGCCCCATGGAGGTCTGAGCTAATCATCTCCCCATACGTACCTGTCCACCGAGCATGGTCCTGTAGCAACAACAAGTACGCCCCTTGTGGGCTCATAAGTCACAGGGATCATAGCAATGTCAATCACATCTAATAATCAAATTACCCAAACATGTGAATCAAACCCCCCTTTACCAAGACAAATGCTCAAAGACGTTATACAGTTCTACAAGTCAGGTTTGGAGAGGGTCTCAGGACGTCCTATTGGGCTAATCCTCCTCAAGTTTGGGGTGTTTCCCAAGCGAAGACCAATCTAGGTCATGTAAGTGTATGAAATGGTGCAAGGGGAATGTTTGGGCAAAGGGTGTAGTGATAACAAAGAAATGTAGGTCTTGCCTGTGGGTGCCTTTGTAGAGGGTGAGTTGCACCTTGTTATGGATGCCATTGTTTCCTAGCCCATTCAATGCCTTTTATTCTTTGTCTTATTGCTTTTTCTTTTCAAGAGAATAGTTGGGGGACACTGTCATTGCATGGTGACTAGTGGTGATAGTGTTACCCACAAGCACTTCACGAAAATGAGAAGGTTGGCTCGGGATGAGACCCCCTTTCCCTTGGCTATGTCACCAAGAGCCACTACCCTGGTTTGGTGACCAGATAGATGGTAGTGCCATACCGCTACATGCCCATGGACCTAATAGGTCGACTCATGATGAGACCTCCCATCCACCAACTAGACCTTGAGTTTTATTTTATCTTACGAGTACCCTTTTCTTACTGAGAAGTCGTTTATTGCTTTCTCGGGAATCCCTAGCCAAAGCATCTCAAAGGTTTTTATTTTGGCTTTTAACTTTTTCTAGCTACTTTTACCCGCTGGGCCTTTAGCCCCTTCTTCCCACAAGGCAAGGTACAACCCTTACTAGTGTGGCAAACCCAATGCCCGAACCAAGGTAGGGGAAGATGAGAGGGACAAGATGAAAAGTGGTAAGTATGGAAGGAATGGACGATGACCTTTCATAGACCCACCTAGTGGCAATTCATCCCTAAGGGAACCAGCCTACTAGGGCACTATGCCACCCCCCAAGGTATGAACAAAGTTAAAGAGCATAATTTCCAAGCAAATGTTATGAAATAAAGGAGAGTTTAGTGCAACATATTCAAATGCTTCGAAAATCAAAGTGACGCATACCATGATACCTGGACTCATTACCTCATGGAGCAAGACCCACTACTACTTCAGGACGAGGCTGGTGGGATGGATGTTGTTGTTCATGGATGGGATGCACTAAAGAAAAGATGGGCCCTCCGAGGCCAAGCTCAAGTCGTATGGCTCTCGTTACTCCATGTCTAAGACCTATGGGCCTCGAGACACAATCTCCTTAGTTATCCCTAGGATAGTGGATACAGGTTCAAACCATGCTTGTGATATATTATATGGACAAATGGTATGTTGTTGCATCTCTATAATCTTAGTTATATCGAATATGAATGCTTAAAGTGTGATTTTGAGTTGTGAGTTAATAGAGTAAATGATGAAGTAAACTAGTTATTGTTTAATCACGAGGCAGAATGGTAAAACCTTTTCCTACAACCTAACCCCCCTTATATTAAGCCTTGCCACTATACTTTAGGTGAGACCCTCCCTCTTATAGGGATTGAATATGCCAATACTAGACTTACACCGAGGTTTGTTGGACACTTATGTGGACCATGGTCTGCCAATTAGAGATAACAAAACAAAAGAAAGGAAAAGATTCTTGACAAAGATAAGATAAGATAATTTTATTAATGTCCGATGAGTGACCATAAATAGGTCAAAAGGATTGTTAAGTACATCATAAACAATACATAGTGGGAATGTGAGTGGATCTCCTATAAAAGCATACCTGATCTCTAGGGTCAAAGACCTAGAAACTAAATTTTAACATCACCTAAGAAAAGAAAGAAGGATAGGTACAGAGTTGGTGATTCCGGAGAGGAAAAGATCCTTCTCAAGAACTCTAAAAACTAGGATAGATGTCTCAACCGTATATCCCTAGAAACTGTGGCCAATGTTTAGAGGTGTTATCGCTTACTGAGGAGGGGGAGGATATGCTCGCCTTAGAATCTATATTGGCAATATATGGATATCTCCTACCATTTGAGGCTAAAGCAAAGAAACCCCAGATAAATGATTGTTTGGTTGAACTAGAAGAGTTGGAAGTATTAGAAGATTTGAGATTGATATGTTGCCTAGAAGGGGGGTTCTCTACTAAGATCTAGAAGAGTGAGAAGTATTGGTAGTAAGTCATTGACAATGGGTGGAAGAACTATCTCGAGCTTGAACCAACGTCAAATCAATCGCACATGCAAAAGTTGGGGGTCTCCGCAAGACTGCACCAATCTAGAAGTGAAAGTGGAAATGCTCTCTATAAACCTCTTGGTTCGTCTGTTTGTGAGCACTAGAAAGAAGGAGGTGATCATCCGAGTAGTACCTGGTGGTGGTGGTGGTCTGAGCATAAGCGATCGAAGCTCGCGAGCCTCCCTCATGTATAGAGCCAAGCACCATTAATCCAGGTATCTAAAGAAGATGGCGAGGGAGTTCAAGAACTCTCTGAAAAGGCACTGGAATCGACATCGAGTCTCATAGTAGATGGGGCATCAAAAAGTGAAATGCTCCTCCATCTCAAGCTCCTGTAGGTGATAGAGTCGAAAAACCCTGTTCTCTAGTGAAATATGGTGCTCAGCTTCCACTCAAAGCCAATGAGAGCCAACCCATAATTGGTCAAGAGGGATCTTGATGCATGCATCTAATGGCAAAGTGTATAAGTTGGTTTGACAATGAGGTCATCTCTCATCTCCATGAAATGTTTGGCATCGAAGGCCATCTTGGGCTTGAATCCATGCGATGGATCCACCCAAGTTCCCTAAATCTATTGTCTGTAAATGTGCTCCCTATCCTGATCAACTCATATTTGTCCGACAAGAGATGGTTAGGGGCACCCAGGGAGTATCTAAACAAGGGGAACCTATCCATCAAGATGCCCAATGACTATAATAGGAGCGTAACCTCAACAAACCAACAATGGACTCATCGAGAGGATCCATTCAAGGAAATGGCAATGGCCTTTGAGGAGAAATAAACAAGGTAAGGGTATGAATCTTTGTTAACGATCGAATCGGTGAAGTTCCAAACTCAATGAAGTAGTGAGATCAATCCAAAAAGGGCCTCAACTCAGAACAAGTGAGTTGCAAACTCGACTTGGATAATGTAATGGGAGATAGTCCTCTTGCATCAGATGATGCAATGCAACAAGAGAACCTAAACCCTCTCTGCCCTATCCCAATCATCCTCTAGCATACTTAGTCACCAAAACTTTGAACCATACAAGATTATCTACACAAGGAGATTGAGACAAGAAATGTTCTGAACATCTTCTAAACCTTCTACATAAGGAGATTGATCATAGATAGGAAGAGATTCAATCTTTGCAACTACATCTTCCTTCTCTTCCCCAAATGTCAATTCTTACTCCTTTTGCATAAATGGTAGTTACATGTGTCAATACCATAATTGTCAAGCAATATGGGATGATTCTTTCTACAACTTTTGTAGTAGATGCATCTTGTTTTGATACTCATCTCTTCTCATAAAATCCCTTTCGATGACGATCTATATTAGCTAAAGCTATTATCCTCCTCTTTTCCTCGTTGAACTTTTGTTGCAACATTTTCAACACTTTGGCCATACTTACACAAATTGATGCAATCATAGCATATTCAATATAATCGAAATCAAACATATAATATATTGTTTTGAAGCGAAGAAAAATTATTTTTCAATGGAAAATTCAAACCTGAGAAGTTATTTGGATAATATGTTGAAAAATCTGAAAATATAGCTATTTTTGTAGTAAATATACCTTAAAAATAATAAATCTTCAATCTTCAATATGATAGTTGTACGAACTATGTTTCGAGTGTCTATTTTTTGAAACTACATACTTTTTCAAGTAGAACCCAAATCTGCAATTTGTTTTTGAAGATTTCACTAAAAATGTTTCGAAAATGCTTTGGGCATCGTAGCCGTAATTTTTTGGTTCTCTTTCTTCCTTCTTCTTTTATAAAAAACAATGAAAGCAAAGTAGACTTTCTCGGATACCGATTTGAAGAGTTCCAATACCTATTGTGGAACTACTCCAACATGAAATGATGAAAGGATAGTAACAACAATGAAAGAGCACAAACGGTTTGGGCCACCTATACACCCAATGTTGGAGGTAGGCATCTCCATGTAAATAATACTCAAAAGAGTAATCTGTTTTTGACAGATAACAATATCAAATTATGAATGATTTATAAGTGAGGAGGGAGACCCCTTTTAATAGAAATCTCAACTAACAACCCTCCACTTAGTGGTGAGTCATTAATGAGTCTAACGAACAACTCTCATTTCTAACTTAGTGATGGATCATTAATAAGCACAACTAACAACTCAATTGACTTAGTGATGGATCATTAATATGAACAACTAACAACTCTTAACTAACTTAGTGATGAGTCATTAATAACTCAAACATTAAATTTATGAGCTAACAAACAAAATAGCTCATGTACAAAATATTTTGTGTATAGATATACAACATTAGTTGTCCCATCTCAACATTATAAAATTTCACTAAACTATCCAAACATTTTCCAGCAAAATTTTTAGCCGCACGAGCTCCTTACTAGCATAATAGTCCACTACACTTGAAAGAGAGATAGTAGGCTATTTTTTACTTTCGTGTGAGATGTTCCGCCTGGTAAACTTGAAGTAGTAACCCAATGTAGATCCACAATATTTAGCATACCCTACCCAATCCACATCATTATAACCAACCCGATGCATCCAATCTTGTAAACTCCCACTGAACATGATACTAAAATTCATGTTCCACTAAGATACCTAAAAATTCTTTTGACCAATACCCAATTTTGCAATCTAGAATTAACTGACATTACTAACATCATAAGCAATATCACGTCTCATACATACCATGCATAAATGAGGCTTCGAGCCACACTTTGATAAGGAACTTTCTTCATCACTTCCTCGTCATCTTCCATCTTTGGACTCATGTTCCTAGACAATTTTTGTCCAACTTCCAGCGACGTCATTGTAGGCATGCATTCAAACAATCCAAATCTCCATAGGATACTTTCAATATACCTCTCCTAACTCAAAAGAATTTACATGTTTCATTTGCCTTTTAGCACTTGAAAGCCCAAGTAGTAATGAATCTCCCCATGATTAGTAATCTCAAATTATGCTACCAACTTTGATTTGAAATCATCCAAAAATGACAAATGTTTGCTCATAACAATTGCATTACCAACATTGAAAGCCAAAATAGTGAAGGACCCATCAATCCACTTGATGGGCACATTTGAGTCAACACTAGAATTCTCAGACCCTTCTCGAATCAAGTAGTCATCAATACATTGGTAACACGATTTGGAGGACTGGCCTATATAGCACCTTTCTGCGATTTGCACACCAATTGTTCCATGCCTAGTTGCACATAACCCATTAGTTGTTCCATGTGTATCTCCTCCTCCAACAAGCTATTAAGAAACATTTTCATAAAATCAAGTTGGCGAACATGTAGATCCAACACAACAACAATTGCTAAAAGCACCCTAGTTGATCTCATTTGCCAAAAAGATTTCTTAATTGTCAACACCTCAAGCTGCATACAACCTTTTGCTATTAATTTTGCTTTGTATCAATCAATAGATTCATCTAGTTTATACTTCTACATAAATACCCACTTACATATAATGATTTTCCTATCAAAGGGAAGATTAGTAAGTGTCCATGTGTTCTTCCTTATCAATGACTCATATTCCTCATGCATGTACAAATCCAAAAACATATAGTCAAGACTTCTATTTGTAAAGCACTCCCATTGTGCTTCCCCTAAATTATATCAAGACTTCTATTTGTAAAGCACTCCCATTGTGCTTCCCCTAAATTATAGGGTCTAAGGACGCAATGCGATAAGTTGATATTATGGTAGTTATGGAGGTAAATACCTCCCACAAACCCTCGAGGAGGATAGGTTACCCCGGAAGCAAGAAGAAACCCTGAACAGAGTTGGCTAATAAACCCTAGAAGACTTGTCGCGACAATTTATACTAGGGTTATTAACCCAAGCAGAAGAAGCTACTACAATAATATATATACCCAATACACATACCCAAAATGAGTAGAAGTCGCCCAGTGCTAGCCGTGAGTTAGTATAAATAACAGAGGCCAGCCTTCATTCTAAAGGTGTAGTCTCGTAATTGGGTAAGAGCTAAATAACTTAGCGCATTATAAGGCTCCAACTTTGTGCTAAGTTTGAGGAGAGTTGCCTGCGTACTGCTAAACAATAAGCCACGCTTTGGCTTGGATTTTCTCTTTGTTATGGTTTGGATTATCTGATTAGCTATTGTTGGTGTACTATCCTTGGGAAAGGTAAGCACTTTGTTTACATTCACTCAGGGTCTGCTTCCTGAGTGATTCTCTCATTAAGGTTAAGGTGTTCGGATGGTGGCTTCCACCAAGTGGTTAAAGTGAGGTTAGTGAATTTGTCACTGGTAAAATGAGCATCCATTATATTCTAACAGTTATGGGCCCACAACTCCTTCAAATTTTAAACTGCTAGCTGAAACATTACTATAATCGTATACGTTAAGCTCGGAAGAACCCGTCGCTAGTTTTAGCAGAGCAAAATCACTATAGAACGCTCGCTTAGGGTTACAAGGTGTAGTTGCAGTAATCCTCTCTATCGAGGCACTGTGGATTAACCTAATTTCCGTGATATATAGATCAAGCATGCCTCTAGCCTAGCGATCTCCTAGTACCTGCCAAAGCCAAGACGCCAAGTTGCTTCGGCCCATCTAGGGTTTACCCAGCCTGGGCACCATGACTTACTCTATGAAGTCGAAAACAAGTTAGATGGAGTTTCATCCTCGTATACGATAGACAAGATTGATCTCATCCTGCTAAGAACAAAGTGTTGATATCGTGAAAGGAAAGATCGTGAAACCCGAATTTGAAGAAGGAAAAGAGAAGGAACCGGGCAGAACGCTAAAGGCGAGAAGTTCAAAGATGTTGACACGCAAGGAGTATCATAGTGAATCTATAAAGACCAATTGACACCCTACATCTCCCATCTGACTCATCAAAGAAGATGTAATGAAGCGTCTCTAACAAATCTCTTCTCGACGAAACATCGTGACAAGTTATGATCCAAGATCGAGTCTGCGTGACATGAAGATGAAATGATGATGACAACATAACATCACATTTTATGAGAATCTCTCAGCCAAGAGACCAAACTACAAGCCATTGAGAGATCATTTCATAGAAGGAATCGGTAAACATAGTACTCAAATGGTCTTCCCAAGACATGTGATGCAATGTCAGTAAGCATGAACACACAAGGAAGGAGTATCCTACATTTGAAGAACTTTGGACTTGTTGTGCCCAAGAAGAATCCGTGGATCGCAAAAGAGAAACCCTAAAAGAAGTATGATGATCAAGCCTTCACAGCAAGATTCAAGAATTTCAAGAACAAAAGGAAGTTTGGCTCAAGGAGGAAGCCAAATCAAGAGAAAGACATTTCAAAAATACAATGCTTCAACTGTCGAAAGTATGGTCACTACAAGAATCATTGTCCCGAGCTAAAGAAAAGGAAGGGGATACATGAAGCATCAGTTGCCGAAGAAAAGGAACCTACAAAGAAGACCAAGCAGGATGAAAGAGACTTCTTCTTCTGAAGGTAACAATACTCTTCTTAGTTCTTGTACATATCTTGTTTGCATCGTCTCTGTACATATTTTGTATATCTATCTCTTCAAAGATAATGTGTTCCAAGAAGAACCATACATATGGAAAAACAAGAAGATAAGAATTGCTATCTTTATACAAGTTAGATTATAGAAATCATGTGGAAGCTATTACAAGATAAGTCGAAATCAAAATCAATCATGAAGAGACTTGGAAGAAGCAAAGACAGAAAGAAGTCAGAGAAAGACTTATAACGTTTTGTAGAAAACAACAAGACGGAAGCGTGGACTCTGTTAGACAGAGAGAGACAATTATATAGTGCAGAAGACAATAAGGATGCAGACGGAAGCATGGACTCTGTTAGACGGAGAGAGTCGATTATATGCACTCATACATGAAGCAAGGATTAGAAGGGAGCTAATCCTATGATCCATTAAAAATGATGAAGTATGGTAACAGTTGTTGGAACAAATATGGAAATTTTGGCTTTCAGTAGCTTAGGAGGAAAAAATTTATAGTGTTTAGCGACCGAAAGTGCAAACTTTCGATAGCTTAAATCTCAGGTTTCATATACCCTTAGCTGCCGAAAGTGTATCGGCCTAGACCAAGCGTTCAAGCGCCACGATCAAGCCACGTGGAGGAGTAGGCGTGAAAAGAATGAAATAAATGGCATAAAATCGATATAATAAGGTTTTACAAAATGCCACGTCGCCATTTCGAGTTTTCGGCAGTCCGGGGTTTGGCCGACATAAAGATTTTGACCACTGCACGTTTTCCCGAAAGCCGAAATCGGGGTTTCGGGACTTTTGATGGCTTACGACGCTCTGAAATCGCACTGTTAGCCGCCAAAAGCCAGGACTTTCGGCAGCTAAGATACCCTTGTTTTCGGCATGTTAGCCACCGAAATCGCAGATTTTTCATATGCAAAAAACTGCCTTGGGAAAAAACCATTTTTCTCAGCCTTGGAGAGGCCATTTTCCACGTTCGAATAGTCGATCGACATCTACAAATCCTAAGCTTTCAAGTGGTGTCTTCAGAATTTCATTTGGACTTGGGAAGGCAGTCAAAAGTCCCTCGAAAGGTGAGGTTCGTTTTCAAAAATATGGTGTTTTTTACTTTGTTGAGTCATCATTTTCAAATGATGATTCTGAACGAATGGAGTATCATTTTGAGAAACGGTCGGAGGTTTTTGTGCCTAACACATCAGAGATCAATAGCCTCTCTTAGTTTTCCTACAGGTGTCACAGATTGGGAGAATCGAATCCATCTCCGAGCCCTAATTTTCGGATCTCATATTTTCCTGTTTTGACACATGTTTGTAAAACGCAGATCTGGGGCAAATGAAAACGGATCTTAGGGAACTGAGAGAGGTTTTTGCTCAGAACAAACAGATGCACAAAAGCCTCTTTCAGTTTATACACGGCTGTCACGATTCGAGAGATACAGAACCATAACCGCAGCCCCTATTTTCAGCAGTTTGGCCCATTTTTTATGGCAGAAAGTTTCTGAAATTGATGGTAATTGTTGTTATCTTTTGGAAGGATTTCAACCTCAATACCTACATGAGATACCTGTTCATTTCTAGAGGGATTTCTTTTGTAATTCGAATTGTTTTTCAGTTATTCGAAAGAGGGTAGAAGTCTTATATTATTGTATCTTCTTGAAGAACAACAAGGCGGGGGGGGAGACACACAGGAGTAGTACTCCTGAGTTGTAGCACTTGTTTTCATGTTTAATAAAAGAGTGCAGAGCATTTTCGATCTATATCAGAGATTCTTGTGATTTTGTTTGCAGAGAATGTCTTATTGCTTCATTTTCACATCATTTCACTTGGTTTTATTTCCATTTGCTTCCCGATTTGTAACTGTGTTTGTAATGGAATTCATCTGTTTCTTAGATGCTCTGTTGTTGGACAGGTTATAGGTTGTTTCTTGGAGAGATATGAAGGTTCAGAATTCATCCTTGCTAGATGCTTTATCCCAACCATCTCTTTCCACTGATTTATGCTAGGAATTCACTCATTGCTAAGTGCTCCTCGCATATTGATATGTTTTCTCTCTATTATACTTCCATACTTTTATAAATCCTTCTCTCTGTAATTAGCTTCTATCTCGCCTTTGTTCCATGGATTTCCATTGCCGAAACACTCTTATTATTTGCTTGATCATTTGACTCCATGCCAAATGGAGTACCTCCCGATCCAAACCACCAACCCTAGAAACCTCAAAACTTTCTGTTACCCACAGATCTTCCCACTATTAAGCTTATTGAATATCCTAACGTGACATATATTCGAGAGATCCCTCTCGGGTTGGAAGGGGCAGCTTCTAATCAAAAGTGGTTCATGGTTATCTCGGAATTTACTTGCATGCAACCCAAGTCAGGTTCCTAGTGACAACTTATTATTTCATTTAAAATGTGCTAAGGCTTGGCTCTATTACAGCCTAGAGTCGACTCTTGCGACAACAGCAGCCATGAAAGACAGTACGTGTTTAGTTCAACCGCAAAAGAAGACCCCTTCAAAGAAAAGCCTTAAAGTATCTCTGGTTGTCCATCCAGATCCGTGATCCTATGATAAAAGAAAGAAGTGAAATCTTTAGGGCATGGAATCTATAAGAAACTCCATGGACCCAAGAGCTAAAGGAAAAACATAAAGAAGAACATGAAGATTCCAAGAAAGAAAGAGAAGCCAGAACAACCAATCATTATATCACAAGATTACCAGCCTAATATGAACTCACTAAAAGCAATCAAGCCGAGGAACTAAAAATTGTGATGAAGAACAGTGTATGGAAGACTTATGAATGAAAGCATTGCAAGATCCAGAACTAGAGGTTCTCCCAGATGGAGGGAGAAGACTATGATGATTACTCGTTTTGGTAAACCAAACATATCTTTACATGATTCAATATCCATGAGTTGGAGTTCTACATCAGATAAATGCAAAGAATGTTCTCCAGAGCAATTGAGCAAAGAGCATATGAAGAGCAATCTCAAGACTTTGAGGCATACCAGAAAGAGACCCTTGTATGAAGATGGAAGAAAATAACTTGGTGTAGAACCTCCAATGCACAGCAGAAGCGTGGTGAAGATTTCCTATAACAAGATATTGTATCAAGATGATTACTCAGAAGACCAAATCTCATGATGACAGAAGAAGCGCCACATCGATATGTTCCAGTTTTCCAACAATGATATATTTTATTGATCAAAGCTACATGAAGCCTTCAAAGAAGACCAGTGCTCCAGAACGAAGTACATTTGAAATCAAGCATTACATTATCTGTGATGAAGTTCAGATAGGAGAAAGAGGTTCTCCAATACATATCTCCACAGATGAGCAGATAAACAAACATCTTGGTAAAGCTTTTGTCCAAGATAAAAGAGTTTGTGTACTCAAGTTGGAGCTCGTGGAGACGACTTTCTTATTGAAAAAGGAAGAAATGACTCCCAGGTTGGGAGGGAGCACTGATATGTATTGATTTATGGACAATCATTTTTCAGTTCGAAAAATGGTCCAAGATGAGCAGTTTCCTTTCCAGTTCGAAAAGTGGATGGAGATTTCTGACGAACAGCGATTTCTCATTGTGGTTAACATGGGAAATGGTCCAGATTGTTGATGTATCATAGACAGCGACTTCCCATTGTAGTTAACATGGGGAGTGGTCTAGGGTGGTCTAGGGTGGTCTCTCTTCTTGAGGGTTACTCAAGAAGACTGGCCTGCCTCGCTGGACAGCGATTTCTCATTGTGGTTAACATGAGGAATGGTCTGTTTTGGAGGTTGGTACAAGACAGTCTTTTACTCTTGTGGTTAACAAAGGAAATGGTCCAGACAGTCATTCCTTAGGGTTTATACATTCTCTCCAGGGTGCACTTTGATTAGTGTAGGAGGAATGGCCTAGGGTGGGGAATGGTCCAAGCTCAACAATCAAGGACAGGCATTCCTTAGGGTTTATACATTCTCTCCAGGGTGCACTTTGATTAGTGTAGAAAGAATGGCCCAGGGTGGGGAATGGTCCAGGTTCAGAATACAGGACAGTGATTCTTCCTTGCTTGAGAAGAATAGTCCAGATATCTCATTGTTCTACTCTGAGGGCAGATATTGTTTCAGATCTCACAGATGTGAGGGAAAGATTGGCCCAGATGATTCAGTTTATATCATAACATTGTTTCTGTGCAGGTTGATATCAGATGATTGTTATGAAGACTGTATGACAATAGATGTATACTACTGTGGTGGATGTGTTCCACTGTTCGTGACTATACGTTGTTGATCAAGTACTTGTGTGTTACTTGGTGTGGTAGAGTACCACTGGATTGTAGTTATGTGCTACTATGGATAGACACAGTTGTGTTCTATTTTGTTTTGATTGCCTTGAAGACTATCAACAATATTGGAAATGATCATCGGTTAGATGGATAATCAAGGGACAAAGATTTCCCAAACGGAAAATGGTTTAGAGCATTTACTCTTCTAGATTAGAAGAATGGCTCTTATATCACTCTGTGGAGTGAGCATCATGTATGATTACTCAGATAGAGTATGGTTTCGAGAAATGATGCAGCTGATGACACTGATGATGATGATGGTGCTCATGATCTAGTCATGATCTAGTCTATACAACTATGTTGATGCTACCGAGTGAATGGTATGTTTTTGTGCTCAAGACCATTACTTGTAATACCTCCCTAGCTAGGAGGGAGTGTTGATATTATGGTCGTTGCAGGAGGTATTTACCTCCACATGTAAACCTGACGAGGATAGAATACTCCGGGAAGCAAGAAGAAACCCTAATGAGTTGGCTAATAACCCTAGAAGACTTGTTGGCTCAAGAAGATAATTTATATTAGGTTATTAGCCTCCAAGAGAAGAAGTCAGCCAAAAATAATAATATATGTACTGTACAGACAGATACCCAATATGAGAAGTCGACCCAGGCAGCTAGCCAGAATTAGTATAAATACAGGAGGCCAGTTCTCATTCTGGCAGGCAGTCTCAGAATTGCAGAACAGCAACTTGAGCACACTGCAGTGCCCAATCTTGTGCACAGGTTTGGAGGAGAGTTGTCGGTGTAGTTGTTGCATCTAGCAGTTACATTTTGGCTTGGACTATCTCTTGGCTAGGGTTTTGACTATCTGATCAACTCTTGTTGGTGCGCTATCCTTGGGGAAAGGTGCGCTACCCTTTGTTTGGCTATCTAGCCTAGGGTTTGCTTCCAGAGTGATTCTCTGTCAAGGTTAAGGTGCTCGGAGGGTGGCTTCAGCCTATGGTTGGGTGACAATAGTGATATTGTCAATCGTAAAACGAGCACATCCATTATATTCTAACACATTAATCACAATAAAGTATGATAAACTTGCATATACACATTTAACACCAAATGTGCGCATGGAAAATAGCTCCCAAAAGTATCATAATGATGAGTTACACAATAACTCCTTAATACGAGAAGAACTCCAAATAACCCAATACATTCATACATCAAAATCATGAGTTAGCATGTGTAATAATGACTTTATTTTCCTCTTATATATCCTGGCTCTCATGCATTGCTCATGTAGGCTCAATACTAGACCGACCCACTATTTACATATGCATTTAAACCATTATCCCTTTGTATGCCCCCATTAGGGTCATTACAGAATGTCACCTTTGAAAAAATGTCCTCAAAACTTTGTAGTTGAGGGTTTTGCATATGATGAAAGCAAGTAATAAGATTTTCTCAATCTTTTGCTCTCATGCTGCCACTATTCATTTTCAACCAATCACTAATTGATTCTTGATGGTATCAATCCTTGATAATTTGATGTTGCATAGTTTAATTTCCTTTCATTCCATGCATTATTGTAACTTCTTCCATTTTTTGTAGTTTTTGGTCTTTGTTGATATCTCGTTGTATAATGATTCTTGGACGCCACATTCTATGAATGTCCTTGATTCTAACATTTTCTTCTTTTTAAAGTGAGGATGTTTTACCTGCCCTTCTTATAGACTTTCTTGGTATGGAGAATGTCAATAAGGTTCTACCTTTGAAGGTTTTCCTTCAGTTTCCACACCCTTATCATCAATATTATTTTTTGGTATAGTGGCATGCTCTAGCCTTTGTGCTTGACTTTGAATTATTCTTGCTTTTGAGATAATATCATTATATTTGACACTTACATCCTCAAGATGAAATTGGACTGCTTCAAGTATATTTTGGTGACCTTTATCTTCTCCTTCTTCTCCTTATGAAGAAGTATGATACTTTCCATCAATTTCTTTTGTCCTCCAATTCTTGTTTGCATTTCAAATTAAATTTCATCAGTATTTAGAGCCTCTGCAACATTGTTATAGATTTCCTCTTCAACGCTCTTGGTAGTTTCTTCATCTATGATCTTTGATTCTACCTCCTTTAGACACCTTTTCACAATCTTAACATCATTAAGAAGGCCTTGATTATGATTATGCAACCTTTTGATTTCTTTATCTTTCTTTGTCAATTCTTCCCTTGAGTCATCCTTGTCCTTATGTGATTTGGATATTTCCAAATCTCTCTTTTGAAGTTCTTCTTCTACATCCTTCCATTCATCCTCAATTTTTCAATATTTTCCCCATAATAAACACACTTAGTATCCATTTCCTATAATTTTGTTTCATTTATCCATCTATATGAGAAGATTTTTTCAATTTCTTCCCATGTGGAGAATTTGGTGTCTCTATCAAGACTCCACGGTCACTCCTTAACTTCACCTTCAAACCAAATAACAACAAGAAAAGGACTTCTGCAATTTTACTTTGCAATGTTCAGCCATTCCATAGGATCAATCCGAATTTTATCTCCACTAAAAATAAGGTATTGCCTTCAATTCTTCCCTTAAACACTTCAGGTCTCGTCAAATCGCTTGACTTCCAATATAATAAGCTCCTAAGATTTATCCCCAAATGGTAAAAAAATTATATATGTATTCTCCTCTCTTTCATCTTTCCAAATCATTTTGAAACACCTCAATCGAACATTCCAATAAAAAATTATGACAATATTTAAGTTGACATACCTTCTTAAGCCTTTCTGTGGTAACTACTTTTCATGATAACCTTCTACTTGTTATATCTCTTAAATTTTGCTCCAACACCTTTGAAATGTAGGCTTGTAATAGCTTGAAATGCATGCTCCTAAATGCCATTGGTCTCACTTAATTTAGACTTTTGAAGAGGAAGTTATAGCCAATTTTCCAAACTCTTGCTAGTTTTAGCCCTCAAGAGAGCAAGGTGGTATAGAGAATAACTCTACCAATTTCACCTTGACAATGTTGAATCTTGGATTCATAAACAAATGTCATGTCTCCTTTTAGATCCCACTAGTCTTGTTGCCATTGGACCTCACAATCTTAACATATGTATGATTTAGTGAACCTTACTAGTTTTAGCGAGGTTTCGTGACTAAGTAGAAACCATAACTTGTAAGAATTGTAACCCCAAAATTCATGTGCCTTTGTTGTTGAAATTCTAAGTGGATCTAGTAAATAATTTATTCTTTACAACCCTTGAATTCTCACTCAATTTGGAGATCCTTAACATGTTATGGATCAAATCATGCAAGGTACAATTTAAAGGTGTCAAACTAGAAATCATTCACTCTGCTACATCTTCTAATGAACATTAATCACAATAAAGCATGATAGACAAACATAGACGCAATGTACACCAAATATGGGCATGGAGAACAACTCCCAATGATGTTATAACAATAAGTTACATAACTCTTTAGATATTAGGAGAACTCCAAATGACACAATGCATTCATATCTCACAATCATAAGTCAATGTGTGTAACAATGACTCTATTGACCTCTTATATATATACTAGTTCCCACTCATTTCCCATGTAGGCCCACTACTAGGTTGACCCAATTTTTACATACACATTTTATCCATCATCCCTTTATATACCCCTATTAGATTCATTACATTGCAAGGTCAATCAAGCTTCATATGCTAGAGATAGCTTAAACACAAAAACAAAAAAATCCAAACTTACTCGAATACCCCAACACTAGATTTCAAGCACCAACACTTGGTCACTATTTTCTGCTCAAAACTTACTTGTTCAAAACTTTGAGCCCCCTTCTAGAAATCCAATTTCAAGCACAAGATTTCCAACTAACAACACTTAGTCAATTTTGGATGCTCAATATTTGCTTGCTTGAAACTTTGACTCCCCCATTGGAAGTCAAGTTTTCAAGCACTAGATTCCTAAGACCCAACACTTAGCCACCTTTGAGAGTCTAGTGTTGAAAGCAATTGATTTCAAAGCACTAGGCACTTAGCCAATTTAGTGACTTAAGTTTTAAGTTAGGGTTTTGTTAGGTTTTTTGCCTCTATTGGTATAAATAAGGGTTTCCCCTCATCTCATATATATCCCATATCATTTATCAATACAATCAACAAGTTTATTGTTGTTTGTTGAATAAGTCTTCCTCCATTACTCGGATTGTATATTCATATCAACTCTATGTGTGCTTTACAACCATCTTTGTCTTTGTTTTTGGCTCTTTATTTCCATTTTTTTCTTTTCATTATTTCAATAGTTGAATTTGCAGTTGTAGTTCCATCTCAGCTATTGGAACGCCACAATTTCTGAGTATGAGCACTTGCCTACATTGCCATGAGAGGGTCATAGATGTTGTTGGTCACCATGCGTGTGATGGCAAGAGAACAAGCACCCATGTGTGGCCATGTGCATGTAGTTCCCAAGTGAGAGAGAGGGATAGAAATAGACTTACTGTTTGCATTAATTTTCTTGCTTTTGTGGAGGGATATCAATAATGAGTAGATATAGGATAGGTTCCTTTAACAATTTAATGGCATCTTGCTCAATGTTTTAAAAGTTGGTCGAATCAAAAAACACAGACCAGTTTGAAATGTTTGACCCTAAAAGAGGACAAATTAGCCCTTGAATCGATTTCGTACTAAACCAACAGGTTTGGTATGGAACCAGTCAGACTAGCCAATTCAACATTGATGTACATGAATACAATTTTTTTGAATGTTTATTTTATGTATTTTTAGTAAATAGGTCCATAAACCAAGTCATCAACCGATTTCGATCTGTGTCCACTACGATCCTTGACCAATTCCAAGTCCACTTTTCTACTTTTAAAACATTGATCTTGATCTAACGCACGAGCTAGTAGGACTGGGGCCTTTACCCAACAAGAAGGTTGGCAAGGAATGCTTGTTTTACCATATAGGCTAGCAAGCCACCTAGCTAATTATTGTGACATTATCTCTATGGATGCTCTAAATTGTTGTGCTCCCCCATATCTAGTGTGTAAGTTAGTGGGTTCCTATGTATAGTTGTCGAGAGTTGTATGTATTAATGGAGAGATGCATGTGAGATTGAGCATGTGAGTGGGATGCACTTGCCCTTGTTAGTTCATAACCTTAGATCAAGGGTGGCAATTGTAATGAACAACTATGGTCGATAAGATAAGATAAGATAATGTATTAATGTCCAACAAATGACCACTAAAGTAGGTCAATAGGACTAGGTACAATGATGTCCATACAAATCGGGAGCACTAAAGCAGCTACTATATAAAAGCAAGATGTGGAAAGTAAAATAGGAGTCTAACCTAGATCTTGGAAAGCCAACTATGAAGATAGAGAGACAATCCAAGAAAGAGAGATGTACAAGGTGAATGGATCTAGAATCTACGATACCAATGGTAGAAGCCTATCCTAGTCCACTGGAACCATCTCTCTTAACATCCAAGGCCAAACAGAGAAAGCTCAAACTAGATGTAAGTCCAAAAGAAGAACTGGAAGAGGAGTTGGATTAAGTGGTGTGTTGTTGCCTAGAAGACAGAGCTCATCACTATGGTCTGGAAGATATCATTTGGCTACTAGTCTATCTGTTAATATGAGGTTTGGATTGGCAATGCTGCTAGAGCCTCACAGAAGTAGAAATAATGCTCTGAGTTGGCACTGATTTGGGGTCAAGGACATGATCATTATCCATCTATCGCTCAATGCCCCTAGTAGATGTGAGCACCATAAAAAGAGAAGACATCTGATATGTGGGAGTTGGACCAATATGTGGGTGTGACTAGAGGATGAGAGAGCGAAGACGAAGGGCCTCCTACATGTATAAGGCTAGGCATCTCTAGTTGAGGTACCGAAAGAAACTACTAAGAGTTTGGAGCTCTTTGAAAAGGCAGTGGAACCATCCTCAGATCTCGTAGTAAACTAAGCAATAGAAGATTAAGTGGTCCTCAATCTCAACCTCTTGAAGATGGCACGGTTGGAAAATCCTATCTAATCAATCATCTGGTGGCCCATCTCAATCCACAGTCTATGAAATCCCACTCTGAACTAGCCCGAGGGAATGCGAAGAGGGTGCATCCAAAGGCGAAGTGTGTACTGGAGTCAAACAATGAGTCCATCCCTCAGATCCATGAAGTGTTCAACATAGAAGGCCATTGTTGGACATAACCCACCCTGAAGGTTTATCCAAGTGGCCCGCACAAATTGACTATAGATATCATCTATGATGATCCTATTCATCTCTTGTCTGATAGGTAAGAGGTGGTCAAGCGTAGTAAGGGAATATATAAACGAAGGAAGGAAATCTATCATAATACCAACAAATGCAAAGAGATTTGAGACCCCCACATACCAACAATGAGAGCAACCCGCAGAACTGTTGATGCAGTGGACTTTGATGAATAGTAGGTCAAGTATGGATACCAATCATGTCCCTTCGTTTGAGTGAGAAAAACTCTGAATGTGGTGCAAGAGTGAGATAAGATTGAACATTGTCTCAAGCTGAAAGGGCCAAACACCGAACTATACAAGGACAATGGACTAAGGGATTGTCTGCTTCCATCTAATGATACAACAAAGGAGGATGAACTACACTCTCTCTGTTGAGGACCAATCAAACTCTAGTAAACTAGGTCCCCAAACCTTAGGACCATATAAAATTGTGGACCATATAAGGGTGTCCATGAGAGACATCTTGGACGATATGTCCTAAAAATGGTTCTGAAAACACTGCCTCTCAAGAAGGGCCAAGGATTCATAGCCCTTATTGACTCGGAGATGAAGTGCATGCTACAAACTAAAGCGAGATCCTATGAACTTTACCCCCAAATAGGTCTAAGAGTTGGTGATCTCGATCTCCTCTCCTATGAAAAAGAAATGGTGATCAAAGAGGGTCTTATTCGACTCGTTGAAAATCATGACCTTGGTTTTACCCAAGTTGATCATCAACTTACAAAGGTCACAAAAAAGGGCTAGGGCATCCGACTATCTCTACAACCCCTCAAGGGATGAGGCTAAAAGGATCACATCGTCAACAAAAAGCAAGATAGATATCAAGACCTGGTGGAGAAGGCACCCATCTTCATCATGGATGTGCTCATGCAAGAAGCACACAAGCTCGTCAATGTAGATACCAAATAATGTGGGGGACAAGGGGAATCCTTGTTTGACACCAATGGTATTCCTAATAAAATATGATGCCCCGTGTATTGTGCAAAGACAACCAAAGATCAACTTGTATAGACACATAAAGGAAATCAATAAGGTCTCTAAGATACCAGTGTCCTTGAGTCTTTAGAACAAAGCCTCCCAAGAGGCAAAGTCAAATGATTTTTGAAAGCCCACAAAGCAATAGTAAACTTTAGAAGAGTGATGCCACGCCTTCGTGATGATGGACCAAAGTGTAAGGATGCAATCAATGGTTTGGTGCACAAGTTGAAATCCAACATGTCCTCTAGCTCTAAGTTGTCTCCACACAAGCTCCCTAGAGAGCTTCAAATGGAGAATTGTAGCATAGAGTTCAGAAAACGCGTGGCCTACCATGATCGTCCTATAGTTGTTGAAATCAACACTAGAACCCAATTTGTGGGTCGAGTGAATAGTGTGATGTGACCAAGACTATGGAAAACCCATGTGAACCACATGGTTGAACAAATTGACCAAGTGGATTATCCATAGCATGAAGACCTTGCTTGAAGGATTCTTCCTAGAACCCTTCCTCATTCGTTGGTTTACTAGTGTTCATCATCCAAACAACTTCTCGAATATCTCAGTCAGAGAATAAGTGGCAAGAAAGAGGGGTAGAGGTGACTTGGATTAGGGGTTGCCCAGGGATGTCATAAAGGGAGGAAGTATGAGAAAACATGGATTTTGGATCAAGAGGGAGAGGGTAGTGACGAGGGAAGATGGTGCGCCAAAAGTTTTTAGGGGAGCGAATGAGGGAAGCACTCAACTCCCATCTTTGGGAGATGAAGAGGGGCTTCTTGTGGTGGAGGAGGTGGCGATAAGAAGCCTTAAGATGAGTGTATGAGGGGTGAGTGTGAGTGAAAGTGTGTTGAAGTTGACTATGGAGGAGTTTACATTCATTGTCGTACCATCGATTCGTGGGGCGGGACCTTGTTTTTAGGGAAGGTGAGGTGGATCTGATATAGTGGGGGTAGGATTGAAGAGCATCTTCTGAAATAGAAGATGAAAGACAAGTGTATTTGACAGCAATAGAGTCAAGGTATGAGAATTGGGACGCAGATGGGAACACATGGTGAAGATGGGAAGTAAATATGTCGAGATCACCCTTGTTGAAGAGAAAAGTGGTTCAAGGTGGACCAGGGGGGTTAGGGAAGGGGCAGTGTCAGCCTAAAGAGAGAAAGAGAAGAGCACGATCAACTAAGGTGATGGGAGTCACCAAGAAGTGGTGAATGAAGGGGAAGTGAAGAAGAGAGAGTCCAAGAAGAAGGGGAGGTTATTTAGGATCAAAAGCTAATGGGATTCACCAAGCTACAAGAGGTGCTTGCCATAACTTGTAATGGACCCTGACACTCGTCAAAGAACCACTGGAGTCCCACTGAATTTGGATTTATTTACTGAACACGAAACACATCCTTTGAGCAGTCATGGAGAGGAATCTAAAGATCTCAAGTACAAGCATTAAAGTCGCCCAGTAAGATGACTTCCCCCTCCATTGAGTATTAAGATAAGATAAGATAATATTATTATATTAATGTCCAAGAAATGACCACAAAGTAGGTCAATGGGATTGTTGAGTACAACAATGTAGATATAAAGCAGAAGTACCAAAATGTCTCCTATATAAAGAGAAAGAAGTAAAGTAAAGTGTGAGAT
Source organism: Picea sitchensis (assembly GCA_010110895.2). Lineage (NCBI taxonomy): Eukaryota > Viridiplantae > Streptophyta > Pinopsida > Pinales > Pinaceae > Picea > Picea sitchensis. The sequence continues at coordinate 203,349 of SNQJ01S0004120.1, forward strand.
CTATGCTAAAACAAGGAAAACCCTTGACTTCGAGTGTGAGCGACCGCAATGGAAGGGAGATGTACAAAGGGAAGGGATCCAGGGACTAGATCATGGTCCATTAGATCTATCTCTCCTGACATCCAAAGTTGAATGAAGAAAACTCAAGATACAATGGTGTCTCAAGGAAGAACTGTGGGAAAATATGGACCGCCTATTGCATTGTTGCATGGAAGAAATAACCCATCGTTGATGTCTAGGTGATCTCATTTGCCTACTGGTAAGGTATCTGGTCTTGCAATGTCTCTCGAGTCTCTGGGGAGGGAGAATGATCCCTCAGGTTTGCACCAATCTGGGGTCAAAGGCAATGTTGTTGTCAATCTGTCTCTCGATGCCCCTGGCTAATGGGAGCGCCATAAAAAAGGAAGTAATCAACTAAGTGGGATTTAGTCTATGAGGAGGCTAGAGAATGTGGCCACGAAATCTGAGGGCCTCCTGCATGTAAAGGGCTAGACATCTCTAGTCTGAACATCGAAAGAAACTAGATAGAGTCTGGATCCCTCTAAACAAGCAATGAAATCTTTCACGGATCTCATAATAGATGGGACAGCAATAAATAAGTGTTCCTCTATCTCCACCTCATAAAGATGACATAGCTAGAAGATCCTCTTTGCTTGTACAATCTGGTGGTCTATCTCAACTCAAAGTTTGTGTGAGCCGACTCAGAACTAGCCTAGGTGGATACGAAGAGAATGCACCCAATGACAGGATGTGTATGGGGGTTAGATAATGAATCCATCCCTCACCTCTATGAAGTGCTCAGCATAAAAGGCCTCCTTTGGACGTAACTCACCCTGGGGGTTTGTCCAAGTGACCTGCACGAACTGTCCGTAAATGTCATCTCTGATGATCTTGTTCAACTCCTACCTAGTAGGTAGCATGTGTCCACGTGCATCCATGGAGTATTTGAATGGAGGAAGTAGATCCATCGAAATACCAGTGGACTCCAAAAGGTCTAGACCCTTGCAAACCAACACCTAGTGTGACCACGAAGACTAGATAAGGTAATGGAATACGACGAACAATGTGGCAGATACAAGTACCTGTCTCAACCCATTGTTGAATCAGCGGAACTCCAAATGCAATGCAGAAGAGAAATTAGAAGGAAAATAGTCTCAAGCCAGAAAGGTCGAGCACCAAACTCTACAAGGATGATGTGTTGGGGTACTGTCTTCTTGCATCTAATGATGCACCAAAGGAGAAGGATTTGCACTCGCTTGACGAAAGCCCAATCAGTCTCTAGTAAACAAGGCCCCTAAACCTCTAAACCATAAAGAATTGTGGGCCAGATAAGGGAATCCATAAGAAACATCTTGGATGGAATGTCCTGAAAATAGTACCAAAAGCATTATCTCTCAAAAGCAGCTAAGGAACCATAACCTTTATTTACACGAGGTTGAAGAGCATGTCAAAGGCTGAAGCGAGGCCCTAAGAATTGTACCCCCAAATAAGTATAAGTGTTGATAATCTGAATCTCCTCTCCTCTGAAAAGGAAATGGTAAGGAATCTGAGTATTGAATGATGCTAACATATAGATCCAAATAGGATCTCCATCTGAGTCACTATGGATAGCAAACTAAGATGAAACAAGGGGGAAGTTAACTGCAATGTAGATGTCAAGGAGGGGGGAAAATCCACTAAGTCAAATCCACATGAACCTAGCAAACTCATCTAACACAACTAGAGAAACCCTATTTTGAAGTGAGTCCCTAGTTAGGCAACCCACTCCACCTAAGCCTGCGACACTTCCTAAAAATCTAGTCTCTTGTCGACAAGCAAAGGACCAATGATAACCTGCTATAATTTCTAGGAGTGGCCAAACAAGGATTGCATGGGTGTCAATGATAAAGAGGATATCAGATGAACCAAGAGCATCAAATATCATGCCCACAGATGACCAAAATTATCTATTGCCATTCCAACAACCTACTAAAATACCCAAGCCCTACTGCCTCCTCCAACAAGACCGTCATTTAGAAAACCCAAGCCGAAAATATCCAGGGAGGAATCTCGAATGATAGCGCTAAGGTCTCAAATGACCACCCATTTTCTTGCCTATCATGTTGTTGCAACTAGCTCCCTAGAGTGTTTTAGCTCTACAACTTGGGATCAAGTGAGATCCTCCTCTAATTATATCATGATAGGAAGGGAGAACAATCTACGCTTAGAACAAAGAGCCCAAAGTCAGTCACTCACTAACCTAACCCAAATGAAAAGTGTAGAATCAAGTATGAACCAGCCTCTCCCAAGAGTAAGGTTAGGAAGCTAAAGGTTATCTCAAAGGAACATGGTGCCAACCTGCATGGGGTTTAAGGATGGAGAGGGCGAAGGAAGCCCTTGACCTTTAAGCTCAATTCCCAAGCCATCCTAATGTGCTCTTCCATTAGCTTGGCCTAAACAACTTCCTCAACCACAACAAGAGAGGGGGAGTCTTGTCCTTACCCCTAACCACCTGCGCCCAAGGATTCATATGCATCTTTATTTCCTATTTAAAAGTGGCCTAGTGGTTTCATATTTCTTCTTGTTTGTTTTTGAGATCAAGAATTTTTGCGTGTAGATAAGATAAGATAACTTTATTAATGTCCGACTACTGACCACAAAAATAGGTCAAAGGGACTGTTGAGTACAACATCAATACAATGCGGGAGTACCAAAAGGTCTCCTATAAAAGGCAAAATACAAAAAGTAAAGTGCAACAAGGTAAAGTGGTAGAGAGTGAGATCAACTCCGAGGTATGAAGAACCCTCGACCCCAAGCTCAGATACCTGCTCTCATGATGAAATGTAGCGTAGGTGACAATCTAAGGATAAGAGGAGCCAAAAGAAGAAGAAGAAAGGAAATGGGTATGTCCTATAGTGGACCCATTTCTCCTACCATTTGAGGCTAACTGCATGAAGCTGAGTATAGTAGGGTGTCTTGAGGGGGAGCTAGTGCGTTGCCTAGATCATTTGTTGCGTTGCTGACTGGTCGAGGTAGTGCACCGACAAGGTCTGGGAGATGTCCTCCATCACTTAGGAAAGGGTTTGGTCTGGTCATGTCGTTGAAATCTCATGGGACAAGGGAAGGTCTCATGAATCCACACTAATCTAGAGTCAAGGGTTGTGCTAGTGTCGGTTTGTCTCTTAGTGCACCTTCCAAAGGGTAGCATCGTGAAGAAGGTGATCTGTTGAAGAGGATCTGGTCTCATAAAAGGCTGAAGAGTATGGGCCTGAAGCCTTGATGCAGGAGCATTAGTTCGACTTTATGGTGGAGTGGTCACATGTTGTGATCTAGAACAACATTTTGGGTTAGAGTGAATAATAGATTAAACAAATCTATACTTCATTAATCTAGGTAGACAGCCTTGTTGCCAAAATTAGAGATAGATATGGAACAGATAGCTATCAAACAGCTCCCTGCGAGGAGACTAAGCCACATGTTCTAAGTGTTGAATAAAAGTAGGGATTAGTTTTTCTAAAAATAGGAGAATGCCTAAAATCAGGCATAGTTTGTTAAAGGTGATTAGAAAAGAAAGAATAGTCGGGGCGAAAAGGGAGAGTGCGCAGGGGAGTTGCAGAGGAGAGAAAGAGACGAAACAAAATGAGGAGAAATTATTAATAAAGTTTCTTTCTATTGTGCAACATTCTTATATGTGAGAAACCCTATTCATCTGTGTATGATTATGATATCTTTGTTCTCGTTGATGGAACACATATGATCTGTCAATATTATTTAAGGATCCTTGGAATCGAAACAATACTGTAATAAACTGATATTTTCATTCTGTAAGTATTGGGATTAATGGTGGAAAGCAAAGCGGAACTCGAAGAGATCAAGGATTGATGGTGCCAATCATCCAGAGGACGGACGATCGAGATCTGAGCGGAGTCTAGCAGTAAAGAATCGACGGTCCAGATCACAGCGGAAGGCGGATGGTTCAAACTTTGATGCATTTTTGTGATTTCCATTGAGAGTTACGTGTCCATCAGTGTATGGAAGCGAAAATGTTATGGTAAGTACGAAAAGGTGTCAGGAGTGTTTTCCGCTGAGTTTATGGTCATGTCGTGTGGTTGTAAGGTGCTTAGCATCATGTATAAAAATATTTCCTTTGGGTGTTAGATAAAACAAAAAGTGCTTAATCCGCAAATTCAATAAGAGTCTTGTCAAAAGAACCGAATCGCCAATTATAGCGACAGATAACTAAATTTAGCTCTGTCAAATAGATTTCACTAACACCAGTTGCATTAAGCCTGAAGGCCTCCTGTATGTATAAGGCTAAGCACTGCTAATCCCGATACCTAAATAATCCCGTGAGGGTCTGAGTCCCCCTGAATAAGCAATGAAATCGCCCCTTGAACTCATAATAAATGGAGCAACAAAATATGAAGTGCTCCTGAGTATTGACCTCTTGAAGCTGGCATAGCGGACAGAGCTTGTCTGGTCGATCAATCTGATGGTTTGTCTCTACCTGAAGTCTATGACATCCCACTCTGAACTGGCCTAGAGTAATGCAAAGAGCATGTACCCAGTGGCAGAATGTTTACTGTGGTTGAGTGATGAGTCAATCCCTAAGCTCCAGGAAATGCTCAACATAAAAGGCCATCTTTGGGCGTAACCCAACAAAAGGGGTAACCCAAGTGATCTATTTAAATCGCCCTTAAATGTCATCTCTGATGATTTTGTTCAACACCTATCTGGTCGGTAGGAGATGACTAGGTGCATCCAAGGAATACCAAAATGTAGAGAGGCGATCCATTTGAATGTCCACAGACTCTAAAAGATTTGAAACCCCTGCGAACCAACCTTGAGACTGGCCCAATGGGCTAGAGAGGGAAATAATCTCAGAAGAGAAATACGCCAAGTACAGGTATCGATCTCGCCCCTTCACCGAATTAGCTAAGCCCTGGATGCAATGCGAAAAAGAGACCAGTCCGAACACTATCTCGAGTCAGAGGGGTCGAGCCCCAAACTCTGCTAGGATGATGTGATGAGGAACTGTCTACTTGCATCTAAAGATGCGATAGAGGAGAAGGGTCTAGACTCTCTCAATCAAGGCCCAATCTGGCTCCAGTAAGTGAGGCCTCCAAATCTCTAAGCCATAGAGAACAGTCGATCAGATAAGGGAGTCCATGAGAGAGATCATGGATGAGATGTCCTGAAAATGGTGGCGAAAACATTGTCTCTCGAGAAGGACTAAGGTCCCATATCTTTTGGCAATCTGAAGCTGGAGGGTCGATCACAAACTGAAACGAGGGTTCTCCAATTTTGTGGTTGGAGGGTGTCCCACACTTGGTTTTCATTTAACAATTTTCTAAGAGATGGGTTTTCCAATTCCACCTCTGAGATTCTAGATGAAAGAGCGCTCACTTCCGCCTATAGCTACTCTAATAGTTTAGTAAACCTGCGAACTTGGACCGCTAGTAGAATGGGGTCTGTAGAGAGGGTTATTATGGAATGTGTTGTAGAATTAACCTTAAGACATGCCTTAGCCCCATTCTATATACCTACCCCTATGCTAGTATGTGTGCCACTCGCTATGTAATCCACTTCCATGCTTGAATTTCCCTATGATTTTGCTCTTATCATCCATCGTATGCTTGGTAATTCAAAAGAGGGGGAAGTTTGTGATCTCGAAGTGGGTGGGGGTGATGGTGTGAAAGGAATGGAAGATGGGGGAGGGGGTGTTGAGTGGGGGAGCGTAGTGAGGAGGGGGTGACACAAAGGGGATGAGGAAGGGGCACGAGGGAGAAGGGAGGGGCAAAAGAGGAGAGGGGAGGTGTTAAGGGGGAGCAAGGGGGGAACAAGAGGGGGGAGGAGAGGGGCATCAAGCTTGCTTGCAAGAGTTTTGGAACCACAGACGTGGAGCTCAAAGACCAAATTCAAGCCAAAAAAAAACAAGCAAATTATCTAGTCGATGTGGACCTAGCAGTGGCGGCTCAATTCGTGGCAGCTCAAATCCATGGATGAAACAATGGCTTGACTAGTGACTACCTCGAAGGTTGATAAGGAAGGTAGCCCCTCAATCTACAACTATGTTTCAGCTTACAGAGATAGAATAACACAAGGGTGTTGTGGCATCTTAATCAGTGCAAGAAGAAAATCTAGAGGAAGTGGCAACCCTACTACCTTCGGTGCCCTTGACTCTGGGGCCGTGGACAAAAGTTCAAGGGTCGTAGATGTGCAAACACACAAACTACTGAGAAGATTGGACGGAAGGCTCAAGAGTTGTGCGGTTGCTCAGGAACTGGGGCTACAAGCCAAGGATTGGGGGCCATGCCATGATAGGTCACAGGCCACGAGCCAAGGGTCGATGACAACCGACGACTAACAACTCCTACTAAGATCTCTCAAACTCAAGGGTTGCAGCCAACGAGATGCGGATGGCGAATCAAAGGATTTGTGTGGGTGCCCCAAGATGTGATCACCACACTTGCAGTAAAACCATCCATGAAGATATATTTTTGTAGATAAGACAAGATAAGATCAATTCTTAGTAATCATTCCATGTGTTCAAAATTCCACTGGAAGATCAGTAATTTCTTTTTTGAAGAAAGGGCTTCGCAAGGAGCCTCCCCCATCTTCCTCTGAATTTCAAAATGGATGGCAAATCAATCTCTATCCATAGAGGCAACTGGTAACCCCAAAGGAACCAACGAGAAAGGATCCCGAGACCTTTGTGGATTTTGCACGAGAGCACCTTACAATCAAGCTAACCCTTGGGGGCTATAAGTAATATTGTTTGTGTAATACATTTCACTTGTAATGTGATGTGTTTTATTTATAATACTTGCAAGTTGTTCCTTCTAGATTCACATGCTTTCAATGTTATGTAATAGATGCTTGTCTTTGCATAAGAAGAGATGTATTTGACTTGTGTGACTGCATCTCTTGTGAATTTAGTTTAATTGTATGGTCCAACCTACTATTCCATATCCATTTGTGTAATTTGAGCATTCTATGGTCTAGCAAGCAAGCTAAGAACAACTCAAACTAGTCGTATCTTTTAGAATCTTCAATACAACCATTGTTAAGATAGATCAAATTTGAGTCAAAGCTATATGAGGCTTTATCTCTTTATCAAGCCAATGCAAGCAAGAAGATGTTTATGCCCCTTTATCTCAAGGAGGTGACTAGATACACTACATAGTGGTATCAAAGCCTATAAGAGCTCTACATCAAAGATTGTGTGGTGAGAAATTNGTAACCCCAAAGGAACCAACGAGAAAGGATCCCGAGACCTTTGTGGATTTTGCACGAGAGCACCTTACAATCAAGCTAACCCTTGGGGGCTATAAGTAATATTGTTTGTGTAATACATTTCACTTGTAATGTGATGTGTTTTATTTATAATACTTGCAAGTTGTTCCTTCTAGATTCACATGCTTTCAATGTTATGTAATAGATGCTTGTCTTTGCATAAGAAGAGATGTATTTGACTTGTGTGACTGCATCTCTTGTGAATTTAGTTTAATTGTATGGTCCAACCTACTATTCCATATCCATTTGTGTAATTTGAGCATTCTATGGTCTAGCAAGCAAGCTAAGAACAACTCAAACTAGTCGTATCTTTTAGAATCTTCAATACAACCATTGTTAAGATAGATCAAATTTGAGTCAAAGCTATATGAGGCTTTATCTCTTTATCAAGCCAATGCAAGCAAGAAGATGTTTATGCCCCTTTATCTCAAGGAGGTGACTAGATACACTACATAGTGGTATCAAAGCCTATAAGAGCTCTACATCAAAGATTGTGTGGTGAGAAATTGATGCATTGAAGTGCCATGTTTTCCCGAAGGTGGTAGAGAGGGATTCTAGTTTATTTCATCCCACATGCACTAATCAACAATGCCAAATGACAACCTATGCCACTACATTCACCACATGGATTGTAGCTTCCAAAGATACCTCTAGCACTTGTGCACAGAGCTTATATAGCTTACCATACCTTTTTCCTTTGGCAACAATCTTTCCATCCAATGTTTTAGAAATCAGTCAACTCAAACCTGAACTTGACCGAGTTGGCCCCAAATCGTTCCAACTCAACCATGTAATCAGTTCAAAGACTAATTTGATACTAAACCGACTGATTCATTGATATAGAACCGACCAAGTCAATGTACAACTCAATTGATTCAATACAAAATCAGTCCAAATGGACCAAGTTCATACCTACTCGGTTGATTTAGTTCATCTCCTCACCCCAGCACATAGTTTCAAGAAAAGTTCATTTTTTTTAAATTACATAAACCCTAAATTACATCACCCTAAACCCTTATAACAGACCATATAGAGACCCCCTCCTATTTTCCTCACGCCTGTCTCATAGAGAATTTGTCTCTAATGGCTTGGAATCTTTAAAATTTAATTTTTCCATTAAAAATTGTGTCATAAAATTCAAACCGCTCTAAATCCAAGTCGAGTCTGAGTTGACCCTCGATCGATTTTGGGGCTAAGTCTAAGTTTTACAACATTGTTTCCATCTACATCCCTAAGAGTGCAATCAATAGAATTGAACTACACAATCAAACCTACATCAACAATTTTTCTTATGGCTAGTAAACATTTTGTTAGCACATGCAAAATGTTGTGGATTTCTTAGTTCACGTTGTCCAACATCCACAACAAGACCACCCCTCTTTCAAGTAATTTATACATATTGTCATCACCATAAGTAACATTTCCTGCTTTGAGATAGATTCCTACTAGATAGACAAACTTCTCTTAGATACTATATGCTCAATTGCTCCTAATACCACGTACCAACATTTCTAGGATGATGTGGTTGTGTTTGTTGTCATTGAGAATAGGTTGGGACACCAACATTAATTCCATTTTTCCTCTTCTCAGCGATCAACTTCAGGCATTCCTTCATGATGTGTCCTTTGTGGAAATGATAGCACTTAATAATCTTTGTGTTCTTTCTCTTGGCACCTTGACATTTCTTGGATTTGTTTTGGGGTTGGCACGCATTGCCTTTCTGTTTCCTTTGCCTTTTTCAACTAATGAATACAAGCTTGAGGTTCCCCTTGTTATTCAATCCAACGACTCTCCATGTGACTTCTTGCAAAAGGGTTACGCATACCTTATGAAAAATCAAACTAGACTGAGTTCCCAAAGCCACATCCAAGGAGTGTAATCACGACATCTTGATATGAAACTTTTGAGTTGCATGCAAGCAACTACTCTGGAAAGGATTTGAAATAGTTAACATGTCCCATCGCATTCCGTTACTCTTTCATCTTCACGTGGAAAATTTTCTTGCTTGTGACATTTTTTTGATGGTATTGTAACACTCACATGCAAAATCATGTGGACAAGCAAATTCAAAATGATGCATGCATGAGCTTTTCTGCCCTTGTTTTCCCACTTCTTGATTTCTTTCATCTTGTCCTGTAATCGTCTTTGTTCCTTGCCTTCTACAATCACGATCAAGTTGTTTTCCATAAGTAACAACCTCATACAGAGTTTCCAAACATTGAAACCTGTGCCCTCAAATCATTCTACCAGCTTCTAACTCTCAAGTGCTACAACTATGGCCTTCTTCAATCCTTCACCCAAAGAATGTTCTCCCACTGACAAACTTTACTCAGACATGGGAACTGAAGCCTTTGGCTCTAATACCATGTTTAAATAAAGTATAGCTACCAGCTTCTAACTCTCAAGTGCTACAACTATGGCCTTCTTCAATCCTTCACCCAAAGAATGTTCTCCCACTGACAAACTTTACTCAGACATGGGAACTGAAGCCTTTGGCTCTAATACCATGTTTAAATAAAGTATAGAGTGGACGGTGGAATTAGAAGAACACGTGGAAACGGAGCCCACACAAAGTAAAACCAGACAAACAGAAAGCCCTTTTTATTTTTTTATCAAAAAGAAAACATTGTACACTTAGAATCGAAAAAGCGCAGACTCTCACCATGTTCAGATAAATATGTATCTATGCCAAGTTCCAACCACAGACGTAACTTAGACTCT
>SNQJ01S0004120.1:213394-249361 GCA_010110895.2 Picea sitchensis
TAAACGCCTTCAGTGATTGTACAGTTATGAAGGGACATAGATAGAGGGTATATCATATAAACATGTTTAAAATTCATCCTCTAATACGCCATCTCTGAGAAGAAGCATATCATCCAAGGCTCTGCTCTGTTGCTAAAACAGGTTTCTTCCATGCATCCATATATCGGTTTTCATTAGTTACATGCATCTTTTTCTGGTGTATTTCAGAGTCTAAAAATCAAAAAGCAAATCCATAGAGTTGGACGCAAATTTGGGACACTGAAAGGAAGTAGAATGCGCATGCATTTTCTCGTGGTGTACACTTCAGATACTCAAGCAGCAGATATCTTGCGGATTCAAAAGAAACCACAGTACAATGTAAGTGTGATAAGAGTGTAGGAGAGTAAGTGAGTACAAAATATGGAAAAATGAAAGGTATAGATGGATAGTCGCTTGATTTGAAGGAATGAGGAGAAAAATGCAATCTGACCTGAACAATGCTGGCAATCACCGAGAGCAAAGCCGCGGCATTGGGCGAAAAGCTGTGATTAGAGAGCAATTTCAAAATCCGAAGCAAAATCTTGTTGTGCAATGCTGGTAACGGATGGGAGGGAGCCGGGGAAGCAGCAGTAGCTTGAATGACCCGGGCCAGACACAATGCAGAGGCAGTGTGGAGTTGGCGGTTCTGCTCACCTAAAGCCTCAAGTAAGGGCCTCACAAAAACCCCCATGGCATCTACACGTGAGGAAGCCAAAACCCCCAGAGCATCAACACATGCATCGCGTACACTGGAGTCGGAGTGGGGATCCTTTAGACGCCGGATTATGTTCCCCACCATCTTCGGTAGATGAGGACCCAAAACTTCGCCATGGGCACCACCCAGAGTTGCAAACACTTTAACGCATTCTCGCTGGACACTGCTCTTCTGCTGAGAATCCGTCTCAAATATACAAGACAGGAATGGACCCAATTCTTCCGGACCTAATGTTTGTGCAATTCTTCCTAGCTCTTCTGCTGCAATGTGGTACGTGTCGCGGTCGCCCAACTTGTTCAGGACGACAATCACTCGTTGTTTAAGCTCCAAAGAGTTTCTCTTCATCACTCTGCTACTCTTCTGCGCCATAGAATGTTTGTTTGAGCTCTACCTCTTTCAATGTTCCATCTTCGCCACACACCCCGATTCCATTGTCTGTCTGTCTGGTTCAGACCAGCAGATGCTACAAAAAGCTTTCAAGTTTTCGATTATATCTTTGAAAGGCCTTTGCCTTTGCTCCCTTCCGACTGAGTAATGCGATTTACCCAACCGTAGAAGATGAAGTCTGTTAAGACAAAGGGGCACCAAAATCAAAATTTAAATTTCCATGTAGACAGAGTAAGCCCCCTACGTCTTTGCCCATACCCATAAAACAGAGACATTGGCTGCCTTTGACCGATCCATCACAAGGAAGGGGAAGTGGTGTGCGTCTCGTCTTTTGAGTATTAAAATAATGCGGACGATGGAGTATGGGAGGGTGTGCCCGTATTTGTATGCGCGGGCTTCTGTGGAATTTGAATCTTGGAGCTCATGCCACGCGGGCCCTTCTTAACACTCCACTTGGACAACGTGCTTGGGAGTTGGATACCACGACACAAATACATTGGGTATAGATTTCATATACTCTAAAATAGCATAAAATATAAAACAAAAATAAGGAATATAATTTATACACAATGTGCGGTAAGTTTGGTAGTTAACTTTTCTCTCAACGAAATTTGAAATTTGAAATTTGGAAAGTTAAGAATAAAGTTTTTTTTTAAGTTGTTGTCATATTGTTTGGGAGTATTATTGCATAAAAATAGTTATGGATAATAAAAAAACAAATTTTTAAACATTTAGATGTTAACTTCTCAATAAATTATCATTATTACAATTTTATATTTAATAAGTATTAGTATATAATAAAAAATATGTATTTTAAAATATGTATTATTTTTTATAATATTTAATTTTTTTAAAGGAAATGAAGTGAATTTTTATTTTTTTTTTGAATAATTGTTTACATATTTTAACATTTTTATAAGTAATGGACTTCTATATTAAGTTTGGGAAATTATTGACTTTTTCAAAATAGAGTATGAAGAAGTATAATGTTCTTACATATTTTTGAGGAAGGAAATTGTAAGGAAAGCTATCTGCCCAGCCTTAACCTCCACTTTAATAGGAAATTTTTGAAATTTTAACATAACATGGAAGTGTAATTATGTATTTATTAATAAAGTAAGGTGTAAATTAATACCAACATCTCCATTTTAATAGGAAATTTTTGAAATTTTAACATAACGTGTAAGTGTAATTATGTATGTATTAATAAGGTAAGGTGCAAATCAATATCACTCAAAAATGAGGGTAACCCATTTTTTTAATGAGTGTAACCCACACCTCCACTTTAATAGGAAATTTTTGAAATTTTAACATAATATGGAAGTGTAATTATGTATATATTAATAAGGCAAGGTGCAAATCAATACCACTCAGTTTTTAATGAGTGTGATATTGATAAGAAAGATGGAAGTCTAACATATTTTCCATTTTGTCATTAAACCAAATACATGTTAATGATGCTTTATATACTTATAGTTTTTTAAGAATAATTTGTGATTTATTTATCGAAATAATGAAAATTTTAAGTAAAATGTAATACAAGATAAAAATAAATAAAATAAAAAAGATGTGATGTAAAAGAAAATAGCTCCTTGTTACCATAAATCAATTAATTTTTACATGAAATTTGAATTTATTGTTTTTTCTAAATAATGTGTTCATTTTATTATGTCATAAGCATTTTTCATTATGAGAGAGCTCATCATTTAATTGTCTAAATGAATGTAATTGACTATGTTAAGCGATTGCAATCACTCATGTTGTCATCTATCAACTTGTTACATCATCCATCCATCATCGAGTTTCAATTATTCTATTTCTTTCTTAATCCATCATTTTTCAATGGCATGTCCATGCGCACTTTGTTTTTACCCATTTTGTTTGCAATTTGTTGACACAATGAAAATGCCCTTCAACAGACAAGGGTGCTCCCTTGTGTGAAGTCTCAATTATACCTCACATTGTTTGGTATAGGAGACCCATCCAGATTATGGCCCAACTACCATTACTAAGTATGAATGGGTATGTGGTGATTGAAATGAAAAATATAGAGTGCAATATTGATTTGTAAATTATCATAGATATTCCACTGGAACAGTTTGTCGCAACATACCTTAAACTATTCTGAAATCTTAGATTATGCAATTTATTTCCTTAGATAGCATATTAGTTATTACTATCTTATTGCTCGGATTTATCAAAATAACTAAATACAACAATGAAAGAACAAGCAAAAATATACACACCATCCACACAATTGAACACGAGATGTATCATGGGAAACCCAATACAGGAGAAAACCCAGCTAGAAGGTGAGGCCTATGCTACGCTCTATTTTCTTCAGTTATGGAAAGCAAGTACAAAGAAAGAGGCACTCACTATGGAGTTGCATTCGATATTTTGGCCTAAACACCTACTACAAAATCTCCTACCTCCTCTATTATTCTCAAAATACCACTCCTTGGATGTTATGCTCAATTATGGAACAAGTACAATACAAAAGAATGGAAACCCTTCTCCTCCTAGTGGTTCAGTGTTTAACCTAGCATAATAGACGTTTAGGGTTAGGGTTTTGATTTCCTCGACCCTCAATTAGTGATAAGGTTTGGACCTTCTAGAATATTCTTAAAAATTCGTACGTGGCTAGCCTCACACATTTGAGTAATGGGGGTTGATTTGGCATCCACTCATACCATGGTGGTCAACACGGTAGGTCAACTTGCGAGAAGCGTAACTTTCACATACAAACTTTGATTGAGGCAATCCTTGCACCGTTGGAAAGGTCTTGGTGTGTAGAATATGGCATCTCCCTTGATCCAAAATGGATCCAAGAAGGCCTAAAAATCAAAGTTCTCATAATCGTATGAAACCAGCGCCATTATGTCGGGCTCGTCGTGTCGATTCAGGCCATATATTTTTTTTCCAAAAATGAGCACCATATGCGAAAGTTATCGTGTTCTAATCGATTTCTCAAACAAGCAAAAGAGTCAACAAGTCGCACTACTGACGTCAGTAGTATGCTAGCATGGCGTCATGATGACATCAATAGGGACACGTGGTAGTGTAACACCCTGTTTCCCCCAGTCTATAAAAATAACTATATTGGCCAAGAACTATGGCAAACTCAAAGATGTGAATGTTTGATTTGACGAACCTTAATATAAAAGGTCGATGAATGTAAATTATGTTATGATTATGTGTTGCATGACTACTGGGAGGGGGGATGTGCTAAAAGAGACCACGATGGCTAATGAGAGGTGGTGGAAGGGACCTGGAATGGTTGTGTTAACTTCCACCGAACCAATACAGTACTGGTTTTTACTTGCTCGAAGACCAAAGCAACTCTCTGACCCTGGAATGAATTACCCGTCAGGATGGTAGGTGGGGAGGCTCCTCAAGAGTTAATGAGGGGATGGGGGCGAACCACCCATCCGTAGAAGCTCTCAGACCTGACCACGGACGGGGGAATTCGCACCACACGCAATCTTGCAGAAAAAGGCAAGAAAGGAAGTGTGGAGAGAGGGGAGAGAGGAGAACACGCATGATAGGGATCACGGAAGAGAACCGGGAGGAACTCGGGAAATACAGGGAGTTCTGAACAGAGGAGGAGGAGAGTAACCTTCGTCCTTGACTTCCGTTGAGCTGGAAGTAGGAGACTGAATCTCAAGCATTGTGGTCTAGCTTGGGGGTGGCTAGTGGTAAATCCGTCTGGAGTCACTGAGCCTACGGTTGGGTGGAAACGAGCACCCCTCTCAATAGTCACGTCACACCTGGTGTTTCTGATAAGTGTTTATATCTTGTATCTTGAATTGAATATCTTGGACGCGTGCTCATGTTTATACACTCATAAATGGTTTCTGTATAGAAGTGTTTGCCTTATGTTTTGATTGGAAATAATGGATGTGTGCTTATACTTATATGACTATAATCGGTTTATGTATAGAATGAATAAGTTCAGAATACGAGTTTGTTCCCTTGAGATTTGTTCCTTCTACTTGAGTCACGCTATGTTCTGGTTTGATTTCCCGAAGGCACCTCCTCCAGGGAAGTTTCCTCGCATTCCAAAGCCGGAGTGAGTTCCTTGAAAAGACTATCGTTATAGTAAACCCACGAGTTTACTTTACCCCTATCACAGAGTTCATAGCTCAGTGAATTAGGAAGGCCTTTCAGTCAGGTCACCAAGCTTAAGGATATTTACCCAAGAACCCTCTGAAGGATCATGTGATCTGAGTCTGGAAACCTTGTACAAGAAAGAGTAGTTCTCTCGGGTTTCGGGGTTTCGGCACCCGGGAAACCAAAGGGAAAGATCCCTCGTCTTCGCCAGTCGCGAAATCCCGGTATACAAAACCCCTAATCGGCTTAGCTTGAATAGGTTTTGGCGTTTCAGCACCCGAGAAACCAAAGGGCAAGATCCCTCGTCTTCGCTAGTCACAAATCCCGGTATACGAAACCCCTAATCGGCTTAGCGTGAATAGGTTTCGGCGTTTCGACACCCGGGAAACCAAAGGGAAAGATCTCTCGTCTTCACCAGTCGTGAAATCCTGGTATACAAAACCCTGAATTGGTTTAGAGTGAATAGGTTTCAACGTTTCGGCACCCGGGAAACCAAAGGGCAAGGTCCCTCATCTTCACCAGTCGCGAAACCCCGAATCGGCTTAGCATGAATACATTTCGGCATTTCGGCACCCGGGAAACCAAAGGGCAAGATCCCTCGTCTTCGCCAGTCGCGAAATCCCGGTATACGAAACCTCGAATCGGTTTAGCGTGAATAGGTTTCGGCGTTTCGACACCCGGGAAACCAAAGGGTAAGATCCCTCGTCTTCATTAGTCGCGAAATCCCGGTATATGAAACCCCAAATCGGTGAAAAGGTTTCGACATTTCGACACCCGGGAAACCAAAGGGCAAGACCCCTCGTTTTCGCCAGTCGCGAAATCCCGGTATACGAAACCTCGAATCGGTTTAGCGTGAATAAGTTTCGGCGTTTCGACACCCGGGAAACCAAAGGGAAAGACCCCTCGTTTTTGCTAGTCGCAAAATCCCGGTACACGAAACCTCGACGCGCTCTATGAATGAGCCCTAGGTCACCGAACAAGGTCTTGTGGTAGGAAGGAGGAGTCCCGAAAGGATTTGGACCATCCATTTGTAGAGAACGTGTGGCGAAGGTCTAAAGCCACCAGGGTTCTGGACATCGGAGGAATAGGAGTGAAGACCCCGCTAGAAATCCCGAAAGGTAGAATGTCGGGATTTAATCCAGGCCGTTGATCAGGTCGATGATCTGGACCATAGATCCGGATGATACCGGGCTTTCGGGTTTCGGGGATTGAAGGAACAAGGGTTCCTTGCAACAAAATCCTCGAAAGTATGTTCACAGAAGTGGTCACATGGAGGAGGATAAGGGAAGGGATGGTATGCGCTAGGCCCCGAAGAAATTCAAGGATTCTGTCCCTTGAAGAAAAGACAAAAATAAAAGAAAATCTTAGTTGTCGTAGTGGGTGTATGACATGTAGCATGAGGAGGTGACACGTGTCACTCATTTTTGGCATTTTTAGGGGCTGATGTGGACCAATAAAAAATTGACACATGACACTCTACGGACGTAACCCGTGGTTGTATGGAATGTTGATGTGGCCCAATGACAGTTTGACACATTGCAGTACAGATGTTGATGTGGCATGTGACTTGGCAGTATGAATTCTGACATGGCAGGCTTAGGGTACGACACGTGGTTGTACAACAGTGACATGGTTGGCTGATAGGACGGTGATGTGATGTTGACTGTGCGTTGATTGTGTCAGTGACTAGACTGTACGGTCCAATCATAAGGTGACATGTGGCCCAAACAGAGGGTGCCATGTGGCACCTCGGATTTGGCCAAGGTTAGTTGGGTCAAAAATTTGTTACCTCTACGGGAATCGAACACTCGACCTCCACGCATAGAAAATACTTCACAACAACCGGGCAGACCGACGGAACTACCCATTGAGACTTAACAAACCTCTAACCGACCTCTGCTTTGTTGTGATATAGCGCAGTTTTGGGGATAAGCCCTAGTCGGCGGGGGCTAGCCCGATCGACCGGGGGCTATGGACCAGGGATTAGCCACCATATGATCAGAGTTTTGGGGTCAACACCTAGCGCTCAGCCATATGGCAACACCCATATGCCCTGGGGCCCTGAGAAAGGGGGTTGCACCCAATATTTGTTGGATTTTGGACTTTATTATATGATTTTTTTTGGATTATTATTTTGATTTTACCCATTATTGGGGGATCTGGAGCCCAATTTGAGGCCAGATCTTGGGATAAAGTTGGGAGGTGAACCCCAACTCAGAATATACATAAACCAAAGGTTTTTGACAGTCCAAACAAGTTAAGAATAGGAGAAATGTTGAAGAATTCATGAAGCCAAAGCCATTTTTATGTAGGGAAGCCATTGAGGAAAAGAACTTCGGAGGCCATTTCCGGGAGCTACGCTCAACCTTTTTCAGTGTCGTCAATTGTGTTGGATTCTTGAGGTCAAGAAGAACACAACCAGACCAATTTGTAATCCTTTTGATGCATTTATGATGTATTATTGAAGCATTTAAGACTAATAAGAAAGCCTCCCCCACTGAAACAAAGGCCCAGAGACGTAGGCAACCTTGTCGAACTCTGCTATCAAACTTGTTGTTGTGGTTTGATGTCCCTTTTGTTTACTCCCTGATCTACATTCTTTAAGATGGTTGCAATATTATTTCATCAAGTTCTTCTTCTTTCCTTAATTTATAAGTGGTAATTGAACACATGCTTAAAACTCAACCAAGTCTTTTAAAGATCATTTTCGGATCAAGTGGTATCAAAGCAGGTTGACAGTTCATTGTTTGAGTTTGCATGATTACCAGGGAAAAGCTAAGTCGTGGTGAAGACGAGCTTGTAGAAGGAGATTATGAGATTGGATCGAGAAAGAGGACTTCTCAAAGTGAGAAGATGGCATCTGAAGAAGGAATGTCTCAGAACGAGAAAGAGTTTCAAAAGAAATTTTTTGCCATGTCTGAGATGGTAAAGGTCTTATATGATGATTACTTGGAAAGGAAGAGGCCTTTTCAAGGGGAATCGTCAAAACAAGACAAAAGTGAAGAAGGAGAGGACCCTCCTAAACCTCCTTCTTCACCTCCTTCATCTCCATCATCTTCTTCTTCTTCAAGTACAAGTGCAACTTCTACCGCAAAAAAACATTCCCATAAACATAAACATGATATGCAATTACTTAAGCTTGATGTGAAATTTGAATTGCCCATGTATGATGGTGAAGTCAATGTTGAGAGGCTTGATAATTGGGTCAGACAGATGAAATTTTATTGTAGTGTGCAACAAATCAAAGATGAAGCAACCCAAATCAAATTGCATCGCTTCATCTTGCAGGCACAACACTCATCTGGTGGCAGAGTAAGTTTCAACATGGTACGCAGCAAGTTGGTAATGTATTTCCATCATGGCAAGATTTTTCTTTTGCACTTGGAAAACAGTTTTATCCTGTGGGTTATAAGGAAAAGGCTTTAATTGAATGGCAAAGTCTTAAACTAAGAAAAGGACAAATGGTGCAAGAATACACAGATGAATTTCATAAGATGGCATTAATGTTAAATATTCCATTACATACACAAGAAACTCTTGTGAAGTATATAGGAGTTTTACCTGCACATATTCGTAACAATGTATTTACGTTTGGACCTAATAATCTTGATGAGGTTTATGTTCAAGCAACATATATTGAAGCAGGGAAAATAGGAGTTGGTGTATCAGGGGAATCCTCTTCAAGGAAAGAAGACAAAATAAAGGGGAATGGAAAGAAAGAAAATCCAGCGACAATGAAGGAAGGGAAGCTCTCTTGCAAGCATTGCAAGAAAGAAGGGCATGATGATGACCATTGTTGGAAATTGCATCCAGAGAAGAGACCAAAGTGGTTCAAAGAGAGGAAAGGGAGGCAAACAATTGCAATAGCAACACAACCAACAAACTTGGGGTATGATTCATGTGATGAGACTAAGATCACAACAATTGGTTTGTTAGGTAAAATTGGTGATGGATATGATTCTATAAGTAAATTGTTTCATATAAGGGTCATAATGAAACATACTAAGATTGACACATCGATAGATAGTGGATCTCAATCTAACTTAATTTCAGAGGAAGTGGTTAAGAAATTGGGACTAAACACTAAGATGTATCACAAACCCTATTCACTTAATTGGATAAGCAAAGATCACAAATTTCCCATAACAAAACAATGTATCATAAAATTTGAAATTACATCTAAGTATGTGGATGAAGTAACATGTGATGTGGTGCCGCTAGAAACATGTGGAATGGTCTTAGGCAACCCTTATTTATATGATCACAAAGAAATCTTCTATAGGGAACATAATCAATATCACTTAACTAAAGAAGGCAATGAATATGTTGTACATGCTCATCACTTAAAAGTAAATCAATCTCTTCAAACAATGGAACAACTAAGGAAGACAACTTATGCAAGTAACACACCTATAATTGTGCCAAGTAAAGCAATTGATTTTAAGCATGAACATGAGATGGTTGTAGAAAGGAAATTCAATCATACTTTGCTTCAAGATAAGCTAATGTCGTGCAAGCACATCAAACATATTAGTTCATTTGCAGTCGTATTTTTGATGTTATCGTTGCTAATGTTTTCAACATGGATGGTAGTGGCTTCAGTAAGATGTGAATGAGTTCAAGTGGCTAACAATATGCTTTCAGTTGTCATGGTTGTTTTGTAATTGATTATGATGTGATAGGTGCACAGGACAGAGTTTAAAGACAAAGGACAAGTGGGGTGGCCTATCTCGCACTTAATGACTGGTTAATACCCTTTTGGAGGACCAAAAGGTCTTAGTGGAGAGGCATGATCCAAAATGGATCCAGGAAGGCCTAAAAATAAAAGTTCTCAGAACTGGACGAAACCAACGCCATTATTAAGGGCTCGTCGTGTCGATTCCGACCATATTTTTTTTTCGAAAATGGACACCGTATGTGAAAGTTATCATGTTCTGATGTCACTCATTTTTGGTATTTTTAAAGGATGATGTGGACCAATCAAAAAAATTGACACGTGGCACTATATGAACGCAACACATGGCACTGTATGGACGCGACATTTGGCTGTACAAAATATTGACGTGGCCCGATGACAGTCCGACATGTGGCAGTACGGATGTTGACTAGGCAGGTGACTTGGCAGTACGAATGTTGATGTGGCAAGCTCAGGGTACAACATGTGGCTATATGGTAGTGACGTGGCAGGCTGAGAGGACGGTGACGTGGTGCTAACTATGCATTGAATGTGTCGGTGACTGGACTGTACAGTCCAATCACAAGGTGACACATGGCCCAATAAGAGGGTGCCACGTGGCACCCCAGATTTGGCCAAGGTTGGTTGGGTCAAATTTTTTTTACCTCCGCGGGAATTGAACACCCGACCTCCACACATAGCAAAGACTTTGCAACCATTGGGCGAACCGACCAGACTACCCGTTGAGACTTAACAAACCTCTAACTGACCTTTGTTTTGTTGTGATATGGCGCGGTTTTGGGGATAAGCCCCGGTCGGCGGGGGCTATCCCGATCGGTCGGGGGCTATGGACCAGGGATTAGCACCGGGAGGTAGGGCGCGGGGGGGCCTAACCATAGGACACATGGCCACCATATGATTGAATTTTTGGGGCCAACGCCTAGCGCTCGGCCATATGGTGACACCCATATGCCCAGAGGCCCGAAGAAAGGGGGTTGCGCCCAATGTTTGTTGGATTTTTGGTTTTGGACTTTATTATATGATTTTTTTTGGATTATTATGCTGATTTTGGTGGATTTTGCCCATTATTGGGGGATCTGGAGCTCGATTTGAGGCCAGATCTTGGGAGGAAGTTGGGAGGTGAAACCCAACTCAGAATCTATATAAACCAGAGGTTTTTGACAATCCAAACAATTTCAGAATAGGAGAAATGTTGAAGAATTCATGAAGCCTAAGCCATTTTTATGCAAGGAAGCCATTGAGGAAGCGAACTTTGGAAGCCATTTTCGGGAGCTACGCTCAACCTTTTTTAGTGTCGTCAGTTGTGTTGGATTCTTGAGGTCAAGCAGAACATATCCAGACCAATTTGTAATCATTTTGATGTATTTATGATGTACTATTGAATCATTTAAGATTGATAAGAAAGCCTCCCCCACTGAGACAGAGGCCTAGAGACGTAGGCAAACTTGTCGAACTCCATTATCAAGCTTGTTTGTATGGTTTGATTTCTCTTAGGTTTACTTTCTGATCTGCATTCTTTAAGATGGTTGCAATATTCTTTCATTAAGTTCTTCTTCTTTCCTTAATTTCTAAGTGGTAATTGAACACATGCTTAAAACTCAACCAAGTCTTTTAAAGATCATTTTCGGATCATTCCTTGAAAGTATGTTTTGGACAAAAAAAAATGCCATTTGATGCCTCAAAATGGCTCTGAAATATTTCAAACTATTTCTGACCCTAATTTTCCAAATTGGGACGTACTACTAAAATGGATCTACAAACCTATTCCTCCAATTTTTTCCACACATAAAGTACCAAGATAGATGAAAAATTATATAATGACCCAATCCAACTCAAATATGAGCTAAATATAAATATTGAAAGTAAATATATTCTAACCTATCATGGCTAGGAGCAAACTAACTAAAATAAACAGACAATGAAACCACTAGTCCCTGCTTGCACCCCAAAACATTTAGTTGTTAAAGAAAAACATATACTTGTAATACATGAATAAAGTGTGTGCACAGATTAGTCTGAAACAACAAGTTCACTCAACACCATTCATTTATCGACTCATAACAACAATATTGGAAAAGTAATACAATGCAAAGCTAGAATTCACAGAAGAACAATTATCAAGTGAGCAATATAACCTTGTAGTAGTAGAAGTGAAAATACATAAGCTGGAAGAAGTTCATAGTAGAGACATCACAAACACCAAATTGTTTTTCCTGCAAAATGTCCCTGAGGGATTATTCTCATTAATATTCTTGAAGCAATTCCAAAAATTACAAAAAGTAAGAGCCCCCTACTAAGTGGGTACTCTTTGGCATATATAGTTGAGTTTGCAATTGTTTCTTGGGACTTCTTGACTCCCATTATCGGTTACAAGTATTGGCTTTCCCTAATTTGTTATTTTCCTAATTTACATTCTAATTTACAATTAGAAATATTTTTCACAAACATCCCTTGGCCTTGTCCCAAACGTAGGTTTCCCATACTTCATGATAAGTAGAAATCATTATTGCTCTCATGAACAACATGCTTTCTAATGTGATTTCATAAATTGTTGAATCATGGGACAAAATTTTCATATCTCTCTTTAATGTGAGCAAAAAGGAACTTATTAAGTTTTGGTCCTTGCAGGGCACAACTAAATGTTCCTTCATTATTGCACTAGTCAATTTGTTGATGAAAAGGAATGGTTATCCTAATACCAACTTCTTCAAATCTTGTTGGGCTAAGGCAAGATAGTCGAGATTGTTACCATGTTTATAGCCTTTTTGCAAAAATATCGATTAATCTTCAACAAATATGTTCCTGAGATCAATGTTGTCTTTTATGTTGTATTATGATAAAGAAATAAAAATATTTGTATTAGAAAATATTAACAGATTTAATGAACAGTTACAAAACATAAAATTTGAAATAAGATCACGCATATGGCCAAAATGAGACATCAAAACCATCAAGTGATTTTATTTATTCAGTTCTGGAATACAACCAAAAATATTCTTTCGTACCCAGAATCGGTAAGGACCAGAAAAATACTTAGAAGTTAAAGGTTACATCATCACATAGACGATTGGTGTCTTCTAAGTAAAACCAAGACTGAAAAATAACTAGATCAACAAGCCACAATTTGCCATTGCTTTGACTTTGCACAAAATTCCTAATTAGCACTGAAAATCGATTCAAAAATCCAATAAGAATTTGCATACTATCATAAACAGGTGATCAACCTTATAAAGCATGTCAATAGTCAATCCTTCTTGGTCCTCTGTATTTCCACCTTTAGTAAGACCTTGCTATCAACAAGAAGTTCTTAGCTTTTAAGTATTTCATATATGAATGAAGTAGTAATGTAATCTCACTCTAGAGCAAGAGAAAACCTTATCATATTTTTTTTTCTCTATCTCCCTCCCCTTGCTTGTCCCTTCAATTCTTCTTTTATTCTTCAAAAGCAGTTTTGAGTAGTTTCAACTACTTTTAGTTACATTACTTAAATAAATTTTAATTAAATAGAGACAACTCATGATAAAATATTAATAAATAAGATAAGGGTACAATAAATATTAACTAATAGGTGAGGACCCCCTAACAACTCTTTGTTTAGTTTTCAAAATATCCCCTTGTTCCTCCATGATTAAATATGTATTTCAAAATACACTTGTGACTCCCAAATACCAAATAGATATGCACATACCTGCCCAAAATTAAATAAGTCAACAAGTTGTCAAAAATATGTTGTTGCTTCAAAATAAACAAAGTCTATTTGTTATCTAAAAGATGATGTCTAAAATATGAGTGATTGTCCAAACAATGAAGCCAAAGTAAATAACATCATAAAATCAGAAATCCTATTTTTTGTCTGAGGCAGTTTACCTCTGTCCACTTTCCTTTGACTATGTTACCTTGGGCATCTATGAATTTGCCTTAACATGCACTTTACCTTTAATTGTTGATGCTTCTGGGTGAATATCTTCAAAAGGGGTATGTCTATCCTCATGTCCAGGGTGTTGTGAATGTGAGGTGATTGAGTGGGAGGATGTTTGAGATTGGTTGGAGTTAACAAAATGGGCATGTCACTTGCCTTTGCTAGGCTCTAGTTCCCGGGCTTTGAAAATTTTTGGTAATGAATGTGAAGCAATAGAAACAAAAGGTTGAGCAGGTTTCCCAAGAGGTGGTGGTGGTGGTAATGGTGAAGAAATTTCTAGCCATCCATCAATACGAGGGATAGTAGGATGTACAATATCATTCTAGCCATCATTGACTGGAGTCTCAGGTGGTAAAGACACATGTGGCTTAACTGGTATGCCATAGATGCTAGGATGAGGGTGCAAAGGTGGTTGTTCTTGTGGAGGAGGAGGTTGAAAGGCTCTTTGTCAGGCTAAGTTTAAGAAACCAATCTGTAAGAGTTGATTAAACTATTTGAAATTGACATCAAAATGAATGGAAAATCAAAGTCTTTTGTTTCCCCCTTGGTAAAAATTAGTTGGCCTTCTTCATCTTCCTTTGTTTCCTCTACATGGTTGCCTCTACTGAAAAAGATCATCTATAAAGTATAAAGCTAAGTTAGAGTATGCATGCAATAGCAAGTGAAACATCAAATACCATTTGCATTAACAAGTTTTGGAAATATCTCTCACTCGATCAACAAACAAGCTTCCAAACAACCAGGGATAAAAGGGAAAGGATGACTTTCAAGACAAACTTTCATCTATGCTTTGAAATACCTCAGAAGCTCATACAACTGGTCATTAATTAAGAACATGAGAATTCCAATGTAACTTGGGAATGTGAGGGGCTTTGTAATGTATGGAAAGTGAAATATATGCCTAGGAAAGCAATGATACATGTTCAAAACAATAACACATCCATCATCAATTATGTTCCAAAATCCAAATGTTTGTCAATAATCATCTCATGCATGTCATGTCAAACATCTCTCCACCATTTCTAACACATCCATTGTCCAAAGGAATCACTAATGTATAAGGGGGAAGAAATATGGGCTAAAATGAAAATGGAATTTGGGAACTGGGAATAATTCATGTAAAATGAGAGTATGAGGGAATTGGCCTTGAACAATAAAACACGACTTAATCAAATTAGAGTCCCAAAAAAAACAATCACCTTGAAAAATATTTCTTTAAATTCTTCCCTTGATCATAATTTATATTAATCAAAATATACCTATGTTGTCAAATATCCATATCAATTGATACATAAAACATTCTTTATTTCATACAACAAGAGGAGAAAAGATGACATTCTAAAATGATATATGTTTACGTGAATTAAGGAATAGTGAATGCGAAGCGATAGTTTGAGGGGATTGGTCATATGTGCAGAAATAAAACATTTCTAATTCTCAGACAATCAACCACATCCTCATTTCAATGCTTAGATCCCTTCAACTTATTTCAATACGGTTTGTAATGATCAGATAACCCATATCTAACACGAGAACTAGTTAAATATCGTGGCACTTAATAATTATTGAAAAATCTTACAACTAAAATTGTATGCCAAACAAAATTGATATAATCCCTTAATCAACTGTAGTGCAGTAGACCAAGTTGAATCTATTTTCGGTTAAATCATTTCTATTGATCCCCAAAACATCAAATATGATCTATCATCCATCAAATGTTTTCTTCAAACATCGAGGGTTTGAAAATGGATAACATTACCGTGTAGGATTATTCATATGACCATCAACACTTCGTAAATGAGGAATTCAAAAGTATTGAGCTTAGGCAGATACCCAAAACCCTTCGCAATTCAAGCTCAATGCAAAGTATTTCCATGACATGACAGGGCTTAAAAGCCTAAGATTTAGCAATGATATGATCAAAATACTCGTAAATCTCTGCAATAGGGTTTTTAAACGATACCATCAATGTCCAAGGAAACAATAATAACACAGGGTTGAGCAAAATTGTAGAATGGTCTTTTGAATACAAGGGTTTAAAATTGGGTTGCGTTCGACCTCTAAATTTTGTAATAAAAATATCAACCATTTCTCTGTGTAAGGAATGCAAAGATATTGAGCCAAAATGAGATGCAAAACCCATATAATTCAAGCTTCAACACAAGACATCTTCATGCTATGCACAAGATTTAAAAACCCATAATTTAAAAAGAACTAGGAAATTCTCAGATTTTAGAGTTACTATGTTGGAAATAGGGTTTTAAATACAAATAATCCAATGATATGATAATCATTCAAGAAAACTCTTGAAATGCAAGGTCAAGTAAAATATAGGATGAGATTGAAAATTCATGGGTTCAAAATCTCTTTGAATAGAAAACGAAAGATATGTAGAAGGAAACCCAAAAGTCTTTTCACTTTTTTTATTAGGGTTTCAAGTGAAATAAGTGGAAAAAAATGTCGCTATAGAGCCCTGTATTTTTTTAAAAGAACATACAAGGAGTTGAACCGATTCGTAACGAGTCAATTGTAATGAACACACAGTGAGGGCCGAGAGATAATACTTTCAGGGCAAAGGCAAGTATCATAGCGATAAAATGAGGGAAATATTTGTATATGTAATAAAACGAGTTCAAGAAGGAAAGTCAAACAAACACACTCATTCACCGATCCAACAGAGTTATTTTCCAAACTATTACTGCAAACAAAAGACATGCATTTGATGGGTACGAGCTAAAGTAAGCATACCTTTCTTTGGTGTCGAAAAATATCTTCGAAAAACAAGACTTTCGACTACCATAACCACCACAGTGAAACTCAAACCAAAGCGTCAATCTCCATTGCAGAATCAAGAAATGAAATACCAAAATCCTAGCAAAGGTGGCATACCTCAGTTAGCCCGCGTTCGATGCATTGAATGCATGGAGTTCATGTTCTTCAAAAATGTTATTGCATTAACTTTCTAATCCATGTGAAATTCCACTACTCACAAACAACCAATCATATGCCTGAAAACTTTACCAAATATGTGAGTGTTCACATACCATATAACCATGTCAACAGACCAATAACGTTGCCAGCTCAAACAACAACTGGGGTTTCACATCAACCTCATATCCAAGCTTCAAAAATTAAAACCACATTGAAAGTGCATGAATAATACAACTGACACATATATTTAATATTCGACGATATGGTATAATTGTGAAGTGGTAGACAACATGAGCGTTAAGCTCATATGTTGTACCATATGCAATGAAAGCTTTAGAATATCGACCCTTTGATTACAACTTGTCACCTTTATAAATAGAATGAATGCTTCCATATATGAATGTAGTAACATATGAAAGTAATATCATCGATGATACGAGGAAGCAAAACTTTTATACGTGGTTAACCATATAACAAAACAAACTTGTCATCTCTAGACGACACCATCCTTTCAAGCTCAACTTTTTGTAATCAATGTTTGTTAATATATATCAATTACAAAAAATATTTAAGTAGCTCATAATCTACATGTAAAAGCATTAATGTTATTTATGAGTTGAATGTGCGTAGGAAAGAGGATCTTTAAAGTTTTTATGGACATAACCTTTCTTCTTTTCTATGCAACTAGATCGATGGTAAAGCCCATAATCAAATGAAGAAGGAAACATTATCATGATATAATATTAATGAGATCATTCCAATAAATTGGTGTCATTCATTCCTGGAGATAATTGAAATTAAACATTCATTCTTCTTCCTAGGGGGGCCCACCTATAGTTAAAATATTTATATATGGTAGATAGTAAAAATATTCAAATTATGCCTTGCAACCATTTGTAGGTTGGTGGCTATTTTTTTATTTTTTGAGTGAACATCTGGAAACTCCGCAGGGTAGGAAATTTTGAATTGGATAGAGCTGAAGAAT
Organism: Picea sitchensis; assembly: GCA_010110895.2. Lineage (NCBI taxonomy): Eukaryota > Viridiplantae > Streptophyta > Pinopsida > Pinales > Pinaceae > Picea > Picea sitchensis. The sequence continues at coordinate 231,159 of SNQJ01S0004120.1, forward strand.
CTTTGGATTTGCTAGCATCATATTTTGCTAAACATTTTCTTTGATATACTCTTGCAAAAATAAATTGCATGGAGGGAAGAATATGAAAGAAGAAAATGGGGACAAATTTGCACATCATGTTTCAATAGGAAACCTGTAGGTTTAGCAACTACTACATAAGTAGCGTTACGGACCCAGAAGATCAACTATCTCTTATTGTTCTTATGATTTTTTTAGCACATAAGTAAACTTTTGTAGCTAGCATGACAAAGTAAGTGGCTTATGTGATCCAATTTGACCCGGTCATAATGTCAAAGATAACAAAAATCCAAAACTGATAAAAGTCTAAAGAAAATTAGTTGTACAGACAAGAAAATAAATAAACAAAACAAAGAAAAATCTATACAAGATGCATCTAAAATCTTATCAATCAAATCATTCATTATGGTTCAACATAATGCTTCAAATGTGAACCATTTGTTGTATACGAAAATAATCGGTCTTCCATGTCTTTTAACAAGTATGAGTTATTACCTATGACATAGACAATTTTGTATAGACCTGGCCGAAGCTTATGAGATTAGAATGCTTTCCTTTATCAGCGTGAGCAAAATTCCAAAGAAAGACTTTTTCATCAACTCTGAAAATAACAGATTTAGCTTTTTTATCAAAGTATTTTTTAACAGTTTGTTGCCTTCTCCTTAGATTTTCTAAAGCACAACTTCTTTGTTCTTCCAAGGCAAGCAAAGCATTTATTCTTTGCAAAATATCTATTGTGTTCAACTCTTCAACCTATTATGTTAATCCAAGTAAGGTAAGTTCAAGTTCTACAGACATAATAGCTTATTGGCCATATAAAAATGAAATGGAGTATGACTAGTGGTAGATTTAGTGGTGGTCTGATTTGCTTAGAGTGCATATATGAGAAGTGTGTGCCACTCATGGGATTTATCGTCTATGATATTTTTCAACATTTTGACCATGTTTTTATTAGTGGATTCTGCTTGCCCATTTCCTTGCAGATAATAGGTAGAAGAAGTAAAGTGTTTCACACTAAATTTACTAAGAAATTGAGCGAACTTGACAAAAATTAAAGTTGGTACATTATCTGAAATGATTTCAATGGGAAGACCAAAACAAGAAAATATGTTAGATTCTAAGAAAGAGATGACGTATTCATCTTGTGCATGCTTGAGAGGTACAACTTCAATCCACTTAGTAAAGTAATTTGTTGTTGTCAGTATAAAAATATGTCTTGTAAAAGATGGAGGATTGATAGGACCAATGAAATCTAAACCCCATTTAGAAAATGGAAAATCAGGAAGAACATGTTGCAAAGGCATGGCAGAAAATTGTTCTTTACCAACAATTTTTTGACACTTATTACAAGCCCTTGTAAATTTGAAAGAATCTCTAAAAAATGAAATGCCAGTGATCTTGTTCTTAAGATTTTCAAGGCAGTAGATTTTGCTGCAAAATGACCACCAATATGAACATTTGAATATGTTGATATGTGAATTTCTCTCAAAATTTTATGAGTTGCAACATCATATATACATCAGAACAACAACCCATCGGTAGATCTTCAAAATAAATAATTTCCCAAGATAAGATATTTAGAGGCTTCAAGGTGTAGCCTCCTGCATTGATGAGATTCTAGGTAATCAGGACGCTTTTGCTATTGCAAGTAATAAACAAGGTCCTTATACCAATGGTGTTCAAGAAGATCAAGATTTTGATTTTCAATATAGAATAGTGTTGATAATGCATTTTCATCACTTTTAGAAGAATCACTTGGTTCAGGATGTTGATACAAGTGAAGTGTTAAGTCACGTCCCTTAATTGTTTTCGATGTTGTAATTGTTAAATCATGTTCTTGAATTTTTGCAAGCCAATGTGCAATTTTATCTAAAAGATGAGTTTGTGAAAGTATAAACTTGACAGTATGTAAAGGGACTTTTACATGCATGTGCTTGCCAAGAATAAAGTGGTGAAATTTTTCTATAGTCTTAACAAGAGAAAAAACATGTTTTTCAATAAAAAAAATATTTGATTTCATCATCAGATAGGCTCTAGCTCATGTAAGCTACAGAATGTTCATTGTTTTTATCATCATTTTGTAGAAGAATAACATAAATTGCTTCCTCTGTTGAGTTCATATAGATAATGAAGTCTTTGTCAAAATCTGGTTTTGCCAAGACCGGTGCGGAATTGATTGCTCTTTTAATTCCTATGAAATATTTTTTAACATCCTCTGTCTAAGGAAAAGATTGATCTTGTTTCAACATGTTATGAACAAACTTAACCATTACAACAAAATTATGAACAAATCTCCTCAAAAAATTAATCCTGCTCAAAAAGATTGAATTTCCTTTTTAGATGTGGGGGTTGAAAGATTTAAGATTGTGGTAACCCTCTCAGGATCAATTCTGATCCCTTAATCTAAAACGATGTGACCGAGAAGCTTACCTTTAGCGACACCAAAAATGGATTTCAAAGGATTTAAAGATATGCCAATTTTTTTGCATCGCAAAAAGACTTTTTTAAGATGATCAAAATGATCTGATCGGGTTTTGGAGTATACAATTAACTCATCAAGATAAATCTGAATTATCTTACCGATAAGATCATCGAAAGATATTTACATAGCTCTCTGAAAAGTAGCACCTGAATTAGATAATCCAAAAGGAATTTGTTCATAGGAAAAGGTGCCCCATCGAGTTGTGAATGTGGTTTTATACTTATTTGTCCTTTTGACTCTAATTTGATTATAACCAGAAAAAACCGTCAAGTAAGGACATCATTTGTGACCCTGCAACTTGTTGCAAAATCATTTCCATATTGGGAAGAGGAAAGTTATCCTTCACACTAGCTCTATTTAGCGCATGAAAATCGAAGCATAATCTAATCTCACTTGTCTTTTTCCGTATAGGAACCAGATTTGACACCCATTCAGAATATTTAACCGAAAAGATTATGTGAGCATTTATTAACTTTTCGACTTCTTTTTTAATTGTAGCTTCAAGTGCAAGATTAACGGGTCTTTGTTTCTGCCTAACAGGTTTATCTCCTTCCTTAATTGGAATAACATGTTGGATGATACTAGGATCAAAACCATGAAGATCATCATAAGACCAGGCAAAAACATCTATAAATTCACAGAATAAATCCATGAATTATTTTTTTCTTCTTCAAAACATTGGGCTCATGTTTTTAAAATCTTTGGAATTTCTTGAGTTCAAATGTTCATGGGAATGATATCTCCTATTTTTCATTTCAACTCCTCTTCTTTTCGATCTTTATTGTTGCTAACATCAATAGTCAAGAATGAGCTTTCAAGAGGACTTAAACCTTTAGGAATTTTATTATATTCAAGAGAAATTATTTCCTTTGGGTTATATAACACATTATGAATAAAAGCACAAATGCTGTCATCATCCGGGAAGACTTGCCATGATTCCTCAATATTGAGAATATGAGGTCGAAATAGGGATAAAAAAGGTGCAATTAGGTCTTTGAGGCAATAGTTTCCTTGTAGGTGAAGATGCAAAAACAACTAACTTATCGACCATTGAATTCAATTCCCTTTTGATGTGAGTGATGATAAAGAACAACACTTTTTGAATTAAAGTCCACATAACTTGGGTGTATTATTTCAACAACTTGTTATTAGGATTATAGATTTTTATAACCAGATTTACAACAAGTATTGAGTCTCCAAAAATAGTGAGATGACCACAGTCTAAGTTGTAAGCATTTTCAATTACTAGCAGCAAGGCCTCGAATTCAATAACATTATTTGTACAAGAAAAGTCTAGTCTATAGGAAAAATTGTGAATTTTACCTTTAGGAGAGTATAATATGATGCATGCTCTGTTACCTTGACTTGAACATGCACCATCAAAGTTCATATGCCACATACCATCATCATAATCCTCTGGTTGTTCAAGAGGTGCATCAACTTTATCAACAAAAATAGAGTAAACACCCATATCTTCCTCAATATAATCTACATTGGGTTGAGGAACTTTTTCAATATATGGTGAAATTCTTCCTTCCCTCAAAATAATGATATTATTTCCATTTTTAGGGATGGACATATGTGAACCGTATAATGATAGATACCCATCGGTTAAAGTGTGCCAATATCTACCCAAAATAATTGAGTAATTACTAACATGCTTGTCAATTACTTGAATATTAAGAGTGGTTTTGATTTTGGGAAGTGCACAAAGGACAAGAGTCACATCTTTGATCTCACCAATTCTTGATTGTTATTGATTATTATAAGATAATACCCTCCTCACATTTTCATTTGTACAAGAGAGTCCTAGTTCTTCCATAATAATCTTGGACATGACATTATGGCCAAATCCACCATTTATTAAGCAACAATGAGCTATCCTATCCACAATTTTTACAGAAATATAAAAAGGATGATTTTTTACAGGATTCCTAAACTTATTTACACATATTTTATTTACATGTGCTTCGTCTCCATAAGTTTTTTCAGATATACTAGCTATGGGAGAAGTTTTACCTTCCATACAATTCTTCAGATGTTGTTGTTGTTCTGGTTGGGTGACCATATCCAAGAGAGATGCATCCACTTTTATGTTAGCTAATTGATTAAGAATGTTATAGTTGGATGGAGGAAGAGAGACTGATGTCTCTAGACTTTGAATTGTGGTGACAACTTGAGGATTTGTGTTTTTGGGAAGAGGAACTGGGAGCAAAGGCAGTTTTCAAAATATTTCCCTTTCCTGCATTCATGTATGATTTATTCCTTGTGTTTACTAGCATCAAATCTTCTTTAGGAGCCCAATCTAAGGCAACGATAGTTGTTTCAATCTTTTTTCCAAAGATTTTCTATTGTGCCCTTTTTTTAAACTTCGCAAGTACTTTCCTCATGATTTTCATTGCAAAATTTACACCAAGCCCTAGAGAGAATAATCTTTGGTAGATTTTAAAAAGAAGAATTAGTTGGATGATTTATCAAAATGGATTGAGAAGAAGAAGACTCAGCAGGAGAAGAACTTTAGGTGACATATTTCCTCTCATAAGAAATCATCTAATTGCTCATATCTTAAACAAGCTGCAAAATTGTAGACATATCAGTCTGCTTTATAGAATCTTCCTTAGGAAGACCTGTTCTTTCCAATTTCTCTTCGTATTCTAAACAAGTTTGAAGTGCAGACCCTAGGTTGGTTACATTTTTTTCTTCTAATCTTAGACGATATGAAGAAGGTAATGCATTGTAGTATTAAATAAAATCAACTTAGTTACGAGGACAGATCAACTCGGGAATCTGATTGTATTACTTGGTGAAGTGGAGATTAAAATATTTGATTGTTTCACCATTGTTGTATATAATATTATTATATTCCTTTTTTCTTTTCCTGGGAATGCAACACGGGAAACCCCCGAGTACTTCCCCACATTTCATGGATGGTAAACGAGGTAAACTGTTAGGCATGATTATGGGCCTAACCGGTGGGGACATCAAGTGAGGCCCTAAACAGGCTTCTCGCCAGGGATTCAACCCCATAACCTCATTCGAGCAAACAACGACACTCATCCAATTGAGCTAACCCACCGAGCTGATATTATTACATTCCCTTATTAAATCTGTTAGGTTCCGCCCATAAGTTGATTTAAACCAATAAGTCAATTCATCCCAAGTCGAAATGACTTTAGGAGGTAATTTGAAGAAATTAGTTGCAACTTTCCCTTCTAAAGAATTGACAAAAATAAGCGCATACAAGTATCATTATCATTTTCTCCTATATTATGGCATGCATTAGAAAATGCAGTTAAATGTTCTTTAGTGGAAATGGTGCCATTTCCTAGAAATGATGTCATTTCCTAAAAAAAATAGCAAATGGTCTTTGAATTTTGGAAGGGGATTTGGAGCTAGTGTAAGATTCAAGGGTGAAGATACATGCCATGGTTTATTAGTCGCATCTTCTTCAAACTGAAATAAATCAAATTGCTTGATCACTTTGGCAAGGTTTTTTTTGGACTGAACCAGAATGTGATGATTGAAGATGCTTCCAATTATGGACTAGGAAGAAATTTGTGAAGAAGTAGATGAACTAGTACAAGAAGAAGACCTTGAAGATGTCATATTGAAAGAAATGGAGATTAAAGATATAGATGAACTAGATGAGTCAGATAGGGATATACAGAGCTTTGGTTATTGACTTTCAAAAACAATCTTTCTTCTTCCAATTTCAGGTAAAGGATTGAACTCAGAAGCTAAAACTCTCATCCTTAGAGAAGAATCGAGAAGAACAAGATCTAGAGGACATAATTTAACGTTAACCTCTTACTGAGGGGGTTGATTTCGGGCTTGCCTTTTTTGGGCTTCCCACGGTTCACGAATTCTAACGCGTTTAGCAACAACTTCCCAATAATGATGAAGTTCAACATGGTTATGGGTTGTTTCTAATACCAGATTGAATAAATTCAAAGAAATACTAGTCTGACCATCTAAACCATCACCAATATTAGGTTGTCTTACAACAGGAAAGGTCATGAAATCATAAAATAAAGAAGAAAACCAAGAAATAACAAAAAACTAAGTACATAAATAAGATACAACTACCATAAAACTATGGATAAGTTCCCTAGTCTGGTTGTCAAATAAATGTTGATGAAAATGAATGCTTGTCCTAATACCAACATCTTTGAATCTTGATGGGATAAGGCAAGATAATCTGGATTGTTACCCTATGTTTATATCATTTTTACGAAAATATCAATTAATCTTCAAGAAATATGTTCTTGAGATCAATGTTGTCTTTAATGTTGTATTATGATAAAGAAATACAAAATATTTGTATCATAAAATATTAACAGATTTAATGAATAGTTAGAAAACATAAAATCTCAAATAAGATCACGCATATAGCCAAAACGAGACCTCAAAAGCATCAAGTGATTTTATTTAGTTAGTTATGGAATATAACCAAAAACATTTTTTCATAGCCAGAATGGGTAAGGACCAAAAAAATATTTAGAATTCAAAGGTTACATCATCACATAGATGACTGGTGTCTTCTAAGTAAAACCAATACTCAAAAATAATTGGATCAACAAGCCACAATTTGACACTGCTTTGACTCTGCACAAAATTCATAATTAACACTTAAAAATCAATTCAAAAATCTAATAAGAATTTACAGACTATCAGAAACAGATGATCAACCTTATAAAGCATGTCAATAATCAATTCTTCCTTGTCCACCTTATTGCCACCTTCAGTAAGACCCTACTGTCAACACGAAGTTCTTAGTTTTTAAGTATTTCATAAATGAATGAAGTAGTAATGTAATCTCACTCTAGAGCAAGAGCAAACATTATCAAAGTTTTTTCCTCTATATCCCTCCCCTTGCTTGTCCCTTCAATTGTCCTTTTATTCTCCAAAAGTAGTTTTGAGTAGTTTCAACTACTTTTAGTTAAATAGGGACAATTCATAATAAAATATTAATAAATAAGATAAGGTTATAATAAATATTAACTAATAGGTGGGGACCCCTAACAACTCTTTGTTTAATTTTCAAAATACCCCTTTGTTCCTCCATCAATAAATATGTATTCATCAAAACATTATCATAAACATACATCCCAATCACCCCATATAAAATATTTCAAAACACACTTGAGACTCCCAAATACCAAATAGATATGCACATACATGCCCAAAATTAAATAAGTCAACAAGCTATCAAAAATATGTTGTTGCTTCAAAACATATAAAGTTTGTGTGTTGTCTAAAAATTGTTGTCCAAAATATGAGTGACCATCCAAATAGTGAAGCGAAAGTAAAGAACATCATAAAATCAGAAATCGTATTTTTTTTGTGACACAGTTTTCCTCTGTCCACTTTCCTTTGACTTTGTTACCTTGGGCATATGTGAATTTGCCTTAACAGGCATTTTACCTTAACATGAATTTTACCTTTAATTGTTGATGTTTTTGGGCGCATATCTTCAAAAGGGGTATTTCCATCCTCATGTCCAAGGTGTTGTGAATGTGAGGTGATTGAGTGGGAGGATGCTTGAGATTGGTTGGAGTCAACAAAGTGGGCATGCCGCTTGCCTTTGCTAGGCTCTAGTTCCTGAGCTTTGAAATTTTTTGCTAATGCATGTGAAGCAATAGAAATAACATGTTGAGTCGGTTTCCCAAGAGGAGGTGGTGGTGGTAATGGTAAAGAAACTGTTGTCCATCCATCAAGACGATGGATAGGAGGATGTACAATATCATTCCAACCATCATTAATTGGAGCCTCGGGTGGTAAAGAAACATGTGGCTAAACTGGTATGCCAAAGATGCTAGGATGACAGTGCAAAGCTGGTTGTTCATGTGGAGGACGAGGTCAAAAGTCTCTTTTTCCAGCTAGATTTAAGAAATCAATCTACAATATTTCGACCACCGTTCCGCGAACCTGGTTTGGGCTCCTCTTTACAATGCTCCAAGTGCACCTTCAATATGCCTCTTCTCTCAATCTTCTGATCACCTCAAGGGAAGGGAATGGATTGAATGGAAGGAGAAGGGGTTGAAGAGGGAATGATGAGGCAATAACACACAAAAGGTAGCAAATGCTTGGGCAAGGAGGGGAAGTGAAATTGGGATGAGTTTCACTATTCTTATGCTTGGATGTGAAATGAGACCCCAACACCTCCCTTTATATGAAAAAAGGATGGTTATTCAGTTGGCCGACGAGCCATAGTAGGTGAATTGGTTGGGAAACCTCCAATAGCTCGTGAATGTCACCGAATTCCTTACAAATTTTTAATTTTTGCAACTTTTGCAAGCATACGTGGGTTGTTTAGTGTGAAACAAGCGTTTGTACACGGGCTATAGTGGTGAAACAAGTGTACTTACACATGTTGTAATGGTGAGGGCATGTACATGCTTTAAAAAATGGTTTTTTAAAAAGAGCTCCTCAACAGTGCTTTGTAAAAATATGCAAGTTAGAGGGCCAAGGCCATGTATGCATGGATAGGGAATTTTAGTGCTATAAAAGATGCCCCCTAATGTGTGAAGTCAGAAGAGAGACTGATGGCCGAAACACATTACAATATCTTCACCAATGTACAAAATCGAGTGAGCCTGGGACCAGAGTTCGGAAGGTACCATCTGCAAAACAATAATTGTCTCTCCGAGGTGGGAATATCCATGCTCGTGATGAACTAAATCATGGTTTCCAATTAAATACACTGTAGATCCATGTCATATAACTATATAAAGTGTAGCTACGAGCAATACACAACGTATCTACATCTCAAAATCAGTCGAATATATACAAGTATAATATTCATCTTCAAGAAGCTAGTGACGTCTGTGGCTGGAGATGAGGTCTTCATAGCTCGAGAAATAACTTCAAGATCTTCAAAACTCAGGTAGGATTATAATGGGAGTGTATAACTCACTACCTTGAGGTCTTTGACAACTCATCGATAAAAGACATGAGGATCTCGATGATTAGGCAGAGAACTTCGTCGATTTCGAATTTGGACTTGACTGGACTCTCGGGATGGCTGACTCATGAAGGTCAAGAGACAAACTACAGAAAAGATGACTCAAGTTGAGTGAAACTTCCCTTGGACAAAAGCACGAAAGATGATCAGAGTCAGGCAGCATGAGATTGACATAATTTTGTGATGCTGGAGGCAAGACAAACTCTCCATGTGTTTGGAAGAGTAACCAAACGGAGGAGGACACAAATCTATGTAGTGAGAACAACTTCCTAAGGTCATACTAGATCCTAATTCTTTACAAACAAATGGAAGGATGTGCTTTGTCCAAGGGCGACTCTCTGTGTTGTTGAAAAAAGAATGAATATTTCCCGTCCCCTCTTTTTGGAATATTTGAATTTTTTTGTCATTTTCAATTTTTTAAAGAGCTTGAAAAAGAATAAAAGAATGCTATGTTACAAAGGAGGAATGAGTGTCTCAAGCAAGCATACTAGTTCCAAGCGCATGGAACATACTAATGCTCAGAGCAAGGAGACATGTGCAGGAAAAGGTCGCTCAGGGAAAATTCCTCCATGGGTCAAGGTATTAGGTCGCAGAGGTAAGAAGTGCTACAAGGCTTGCGTATAAGGAATGATTCAAAGGTTCAGTTGAGAGCAACATGGAGCTGGCATTAGGCCAAAGACGCAAAGATGAGACCCGCAATGCGATTAAGCAAGACAAAATGAGACCCCTTCTATGTAATTTTTAACGAGCTCAGATAAGGTAAGCTCGGTAGTTTTTTCACGTTTAGAGAGTTTGAAAAAACGCAAAATAAGACTCTAGGGACTACCTTTTTCGAAGATAGTCTAGTCGGTTCGAAAAAATGTTAAACTAGCACCGAAAAGACGTATATTCAAAACCATTTTAATGAGTGTGTCAAAGACAAGGTCACTCGGCAATATTTTCAATTTTAAGGAGTCTAAAAAGAGCTTAACTATGGACTCACAACCTTTTTCTGAGTTTAGTCTCCTTAGCCCGAAAAAGTATAAAAGTAACTGAGGATAACTCTCCTGGCGAGACGAATTTCCTGAGGCGTACCTTTTTTCGCTATAATCTACAGGATGGAAAAAGGGTTAAACTCGTGCCAGTAGATGTTCTTCTGGAAAAATTCAACGAGTGTGAAGGAACAAGGTCACTCGACGATATTTTCAATTTTAAGGAGTTTGAAAAGAGCTTAACTATGGACTCCGGGGGGGGTTTCCTTTTTGTAAGTAATCTCCAAGGCCTGAAAAAGGTGATAAACCAAAACCAAGGAGAATGTTGTTTTTTCAAAGATTTAGTCCCTCAGGCCCGAAACAGGGTTAAAATTACGCCTGAGAATACTCTTCTAGCGAACCAAAGTTCTTAGAGCATACCTTTATTCATAAAATTAGCCATCCGAACCGAAAAATGGGTAAACTACCGTCAGATAGATGTGCCTTCAAATTTGAGTTTGGAGAGTGTGAAGGGAAACAAGATCGCTTGACAATCTTTTAATTTTTAGAGAGTCTGAATATGGATACTTTTCTCAGTTAATCCAGACGAGATCGAAAAGAATAAGTACAATCTCGTTAGATGTTTCTTTCGAATTTTAAAGTGAGCTTGAAAGACGACAAAGCGTGCTCATGTGGGAGTCCCGAGGGAAAGGTCTAGAATGAGGGTGCATCAAATGAATAAGCCTTTATCTCGTAATCATGACACTGGACTAACAAGGACTCCCGAGCCTATAGTCATTACTGACAGCATGGACACCAAAATGCAGAAAGGATCTACCTAGGGCGTCCATGTAAAGGTAGGCTCTACCACCTAATTATGACACTTCTAGAGCAGCAATGAAGGTTCCATGTCGCACTTCAGTGGGGTCGATCCTATGGCAAAGTGAAAAAGACAACAAGATGCAGAAAGTGGAAATGAAATCCTAACTTATATGCAAAAAGTTGGAAAAAATGACTTCACAAAGGATACCCAAAAAGTGACCCATCCCACAAATTAGCAAACCGAAAAAAAAGAGTACCGGAACGACCAACAAGAAACTCATAAGTGGAATCAAGTTATTACCAAGCCAGGAAAAAAGAAAAAGGGGATCAAAAAGGGGCAAAAAGGGCCAAAAAAATCTATAAATAGAAGCTGACAATTCATTTTTACCATTGCAATTCGAAAATCAACCAAAAGGTGAAAAGACCACTGTGCTAAAAGATTAGATTCTGGGAGCTTCAGTGGACGAAACAACCTTCTGCTTGGACCAAGTAAGTACAAACTACTCCCTCTTGCAATTCAATTCATCTTTTATGCATTAGTTTTAGGTTTAGAGGGGGCACACTTTTGTAAAAAGAGTGGCCCTGCATGTATGCGGGTTTTCCAAGGCCATCCTGCGTATGTACTAGGGTAGGAAACCACTAGCCCACGTACATACACGACTGTGTACGAAAAAACCCACGTACACCTTAAAAGACTTTGAAAAAATTAAATGCAAGTACTAAATCTCCTCCTTTTTTCTATGAAACATGATGTATATTCACTGGAGGGAGAGGGAGCACGAGGATATTGATATTTTTGTCGAATATGACCCTATAGCCATCGCCGCACTAAAACAATGTGGGCTATGGAAGTTCTTCCAGAGTTCGTTCATGAGGGAAAAACCTAGGTTTCTCAATGATCTTGCGGGGTATTGGCATCCTGATGCAGAGGCCTTTATGCTAGAGGGTCAATCATTGACCCCAACTACAAAGGATATATACTTCTTGACTGGCCTCTCGAGGAGAGGGGAACCAATTAACTTTAGGACGTTTCCTCCAGGGCCCTCTAACATCGAGGATTACATTCACATGTACTGTGAGCCCGACACTAAGAAGGTAGGTTCTCAGGTGCCAATCCACAAGATCACCAACATATCTCTGCGTGTGATCTTACTATTTATTGAGCATATTACTAGATCTGCAGCCCTTCACGAGGCCTCTTGGGGACACATGCATTGTGTCATTCAGTGTTTGGAGGCCAATATTTTTTACTGGAGTACAACCATGCTGATATGCATGAAGAGACAACTTATAGAGTATGAGAGACGTACCAACAAGAAATTCGGGTTCGGTACCATTTTGTGCTCCTTCTTCTTCGAGAGTGTGCCCAGTCTCAGTCCGAGAGAGACACGGGGGCATGTAGCATCCTTCACAACAGTATGCAGGTGGGCAACATTGTTGCCTTGACAGGATGGAGGGAGGACCATAGAAGTCTTTGATGATAAATTTTTTGACTGGTGTGCATGACATATTCTGGTGATCGAGGATTACCCTTATGCCAAGATCAACTTAAATAGAGATCTGGACATGGCTGTGCCTCCCAGCGAGGAGCGGGGTGAGATAGGTAACATATTTTTCAGAGTTATTTATTTTTGAATTGTTTTTTATATATATCCTTTTTATGTGTGTATAGAGTACTAAGTTGTGTATCTTCTATGTACATATGTAGGGCCTATGCGACCAACGGACTTCGCTAGGACTTGGCGATGTCCTCGACCAGAGGAAGGACCAACAACAACCAGAGGACCGAAAAATGTAGGGGGATCCCTAGCTGGAGAGGTTGACAGAGTTATGAGATGAGTGGAGCACAACCTCACTGCACTCACTCGTACTGTACCTATGGCTGAGATCGAGGATCTCCCACCTTCTATGCAACCTCATGTAGTAGGGGTGCCTCGGACTTGGGTCCAGCTATTCCGGCGTTTGGCCAATGCCATTGTACATTATGACAGGGCCAATAGGTCTGATGCTTAGACAGTATAGACCATTGATGTGCCGAGGGAACTTTTTTGTAAATGTATTTTTCGAGGGCATAAACCCAACGATGTATACTAAACACTTTTGAGGCATTCACGTCCGCCTATGTACTCATGACACTTTTTGGATATATATATATATACATTTTTTTTGTCTTATGGATGACATTTTTTTACAAATGTATTTACATGTGTATGTGTGTGCTTTTGTTTTATGTGTGTGCAACATGTCAATCTAAAATTTGATTAGCTAGAGTATCTATTAGATTATTAAATCTCCTAGGAATATGGATATACATAATGTAATTGAAAGAACGTTCTAAGATACGTACCCTAAGGACTAGTCGGTGCAGAGTGGGATCATAAACGCGGTAAATCCTATTTAACTGGTACACGACCAACTGAGCATCCAGGTAGGTCTGGAGGTGAGAAATGCAATGTGACAAAGCGTCACAAAGAAATTCTATCATTGCACTGTATTCGACAACATTGTTTGTGGTGTCGCCTTGACAAATACCTCCGAAAGATAAAAACTGGCCTCCAGGAGTGAAAATCACCCAAGCTGTGGAATCAAGCCTCCGAGTGTGTCGGCTAGCGTCGTCCATGAACCCAAAATACACCTTCGATTCACTTGACATCTTCCATAGTGAAAAAGAAGACATAAATAACTACACATCCACAAAACAAAAAAGACAAAGAATGTATAAGAAGCTATACATATGTACAAGAATTCACCCAGGGGACCAACCTAAGAGTAGTACTTCTTGAGGTAGAGCCCATTTCTAGGCTCTACCAAAGCATTTCCTTCAAAATCAATCAGATGGCGAGCACTCTTCTTCAAGACCTCTTTCACAATGAATGGTTCGAACCACATGGGTTTGAACTTGCCTGCCCCTAGGGGATCTTTGTCTTGATCATAGACCAGGAAAAGATCACCTTCAGAGAAAATTCGAGGGCTAACAGACCGATCGTACTGACACTTGACTCTTTGCTTATGAGCCTGATTGGCTAACGCTGCCTTATGACGCTGCTCATCGAGCTGCTTGAGATATAGTAGGCATTCCTCAAGCGGTGAAGTGTGTGGTTGTAATTCTACTGCCAAATTTAAAGAAGGAATCTAACACTCAATAGGTAAGACTCCTTCTAGCTCATATACGAGTTGAAAAGGTGAAAAACCAGTGGCAGTCTTCAGAGACGTTCGGTAAGCCCAAAATGTTGAGTACAACATCAAATTCCAATTTGACTTGGCAGAATTGCTTGTCCACTGAAGAATAGTCTTGAAAGACTTATTCACAGGTTCAACCTAACCATTAAATTATGGGTAATAAGGTGAAGAATGTTCTTGTTTGAACTCTAGCTTTGATGTTAACTCAGTCATCACTTTTTTTTGGAAGTGACTGCCATAGTCAATGACAATTTCCTTTGGGATACAGAACCTTGCTACGATCTAATTAAAGATGAAAAGAGTCGTAGTTTCACCATCATTACTAAACATTGGCATAACTTTGACCCACTTTGTGAAGTAGTCTACTGCTACGATGATGTAACGATGCCCCCTGGCTGAGGCTGGGTGACATGTAGTGAAATCAATCCCCCACTTGGTGAAAGGACCAACAACAATGACATGAAACATAGGAGCAGGATGCGCCCGCATCTTCTGACAGAAAATCTAGAACGGGTGGCACTTCTTGACCGCCTCAACACAATCCTTGATTAACGAGGGCCAGAAGTAACCCGCACGTAGAATATTTTGGGTTGTTTCCAACCTAGACAAATAACCGCCACATGCTCCAGTGTGACAGTCGTTCAAAACGAGCTCTACTTCTTTGTGGATAAGACATCGTCGAAGAATGAAATCTACGCATCAACAATACAAAGTGTCATCGAGTATAAGATAGTTTCACACTTGATGTTGAATTCGTCGACGCTCATCGTGGGAAGCAGAAGCAGGGCACTTCAAAGTCTGGAGATACACAAGTATATTTCCATACCAGGGGGAAGATGCAATTAGAAAAAGATCTCCAGCAATAGGTGATTCTTGAGGCATGATATCACTAGACTCAACCGGAAGTTCCGAAATAAGTTCGACAAAGACCAACGAATTTTTTGATTTAGCAGAAACAATATCAAAGTCAAATTCCTGTAAGATGACTATCCATCTATTGATCTTTCTGCCAATGACCCATCGTGTTAACACTTATTTATTATATTCATATAATAACAAATCTTTAGTTACGTTACTTGTATTCCATGATAGGAGATATAACGAGAAAGTGTTGCTCTAAATTCGACCTGTCCCAAATTATGACCACAAATATGTTATATTTCAATACGTCGTTAAGCCTGCTAGCCACGTAAAGGAAGGGCCCATCGGTGGAAAGTATGTGATATTTAAGTAGTCTAAATCAAATGAATCTCTTTTCTGGGAGTTCACCCAAGTGAGGGAGTTCACGCATAGCAAAGGATGAAAAAAGAGAGCCTGAACGATGAGATTCTTCTTGGTTGAAGTGTATGTTGAAGATGTAGGTGAGCAAAAGTGTGCTTGGTGGGCTCAAAAGTTGGGCTTGTCTTCAGGCTTGTGGCTAATGGCTTTATGTTTGAAGACTTACTTCTATTGTCTCCTTGTTTAGGCATAAGTTGGGGTTGGTGAGGCCTATGGTGAAGGCTTATGGTGGTCTTCTATGGACTTGGTGGGCTTGGTGGGCTTGGTGGGATTATGGTGAATGGCTTATGGTGAATGGCTCATGGCTTCTGGTGAATGGCTTAAGGTTACAGGCTGGCTATTGGGAACATGGGGGATTGATATTGAAAAGGGTTAATGATGACAATGACGGTGGTCTTGTCAAGCAAAATGTAGTGACGAAACCATTTGACAGCATGGACTGCTCCCAAAGCAAGTTTCTCAACGTGAGAATAGTTGAGTTCCGGTCCAACCAAGCCTCGGATAAGGTAATATATAATGTGCTCCTCGAGCATATCATCTTCTTGTACCAAGACCATGTCGATGGTCGAATCCACGACAACCAAATACAACAAGAAATATTTGATATAATCAAGAGGCTGGAGCAAAGGGGCAGGCGTCGGGGCACATTTCAACTCTTCGAAGGAGCGTTGAGCAGCTTCATCCCAATAGAATGGGACCCCATTTTTCAAGAGACGCATAAACCCTTTAGTGATCTTGGCATAATTCACGACAAAATGCCGAAGAAAATTCGCTTTCCTCTGTAAGCTCTGAAGCTGGGGTATTGTGCACGAGGGAGGCAATTGAACTATCGCCTCAACCTTGAGAGGATCGACCATGATCCTTGTTGTCGATACAATAAAACCTAAGAAACGACGTGATGTCATGTAGAAACAACATTTGTTAGGATTCAAGCAAATCTAATAGGAGCGACATCGTTCAAAGATTAGACGAAGATGGGCGGGATGATCAGATCTCTTGTGAGAGCGTGATGCTAGATCATCGAGATATGCCTCGACTATGTGTCTAAGGTCACAAAAAGAAAACAACATGGCCCGCTGAAAGGTAGTTCCAACATTCTTCAAGCCAAAAGGCATCTTACGATACATGAATGTCCTCCATAGAAAAATAAAAGTTGTTTTATGTTGGTCCTCGGGTTTGATTTGAATCTGATTGTATCCTGAGAAACCATCCATGAAGGAAAATACCTCGCAACCTATGCATTCATCGACGATCTGATCGATGAACGAGGTAGGAAAATTATCTTTCGGACATGCCTTATTCAAATCACGAAATTCCATGCACACGCGAATAGTGCCTTGTTTCTTGTTAACCAGAACCAGGTTTGACACCCATTCCATCAACTGCATAGGGTAGATAAAACCGACTTTGAGCAGTTTTTCTACTTTGCCTTGATTGTTGTCGCTTTTTGAGGATTTATTGGACGAAGCTTCTGTTGAACCGGCTTGGCATCAGAATAAGTCGTAGTTTCATGGTCGACAATTCGTGGGTCAATGCCTGGCATTTCTTCGTAAGACCAGGAAAAAATGTTGCACAATTCCTTGAATAACTTAGTGTAAGTTCAAATCTCTTCGGGGGAGCAATCCGCTCCAATGAAAACATTCTCCATAATGCCAGGGGTTTTGGAGATATCAATTGGAATTATTGTATCAATGCTTTCCATGTTACCCTCGGTGTAGACTCTGTGCATAGCCAGAGGATTGATAGGACAAGAATTATCTCCATTTACGGTAAAAAAAAAACCTCTCACCTCTATTCTCCTTAACTCAGGAAGGAAGTAATATCTATGATTTAGATCATCCCAAGGTATATCGGGACCATTCATAGCCTCAATAATCACCTCGTCATAGGGAAATACCAAGTCTAAAGGATCTTGAGTGGCAAGAGAACCTTGAGCCAAAATTGGCTCGAGAACTGGATCTAACTCCTGTGGGGGAGCCGGATTGGGGTTGGCCAAAGTTTGATGGACAATGTTGTATGCAACCTGAACTGTGGACAAGGGCATAGCCATGAAAGGATGCTCTGTCCCTTCCATCGAGGCCGATGGGGAAGGTAAAGTCCAGATATTGTTAAAGTAACTCATTCAAAACGATGACACTTGTAGAATTGGAGCCCTCAGTTGGTCGAGAACAACTGATAGAAGCTTTACATCGCCTGAAGGCGACGGGTAATCAAAAGTTCCCATCAATGATGGAAAAGAAACTAGCACCTAATTTGATAGTGTCGGGATGGAGACTATCAATCATCGAGACCATGGAAGCTCCTGATGAAGGGTCAAGACATGAGAAGGACAACTGGTCAATGGTCACAATCCGACCCTCGTGCAAAAAACACAAGACCTGAAAAATCGTAGTAACCACTGCATGCATCGCATAAGTCCAAATCCTTCCTAACAATAGATTTTAGTCGAGAGGCACATCGACCACTTCAACCTCAACACACACAATTTTACCTCCCAACTGCACGGGGA
>SNQJ01S0004120.1:249411-275973 GCA_010110895.2 Picea sitchensis
TCGAATCGGGATTTCGGGTTTCGCGATTTCGCGATCCCTGTTGTCGAGAGTTCCTGTCTCTACAACCTACAAAACCCGAAATGCCAAATTCTGATGTGTTCAGCAAAGGTTGGCTTCCCAATGGAATTTTCACTTCATCGGGGGTTAAGACTTTGCGACTTCTTTGATTCGAAAGTAAGGCTCCCAATCCTTTGACCTACAAAACCCCGAAGCGGTCAACAAGGTTTGACTCCGCCTATTAGACGAAGACACGCCACCTGTCCACTCAAATACTTGCTACCTCTGACGGGGACTCCTGCCACCTGTCACTCTTCCCGGCTTTCAGGACTTGAACAAGCCTCCAACTGTCGTTCCTCTACCACTTCGAAATCCTGAATTCCAAAATGATCTGATGGCTCCACTATCACGATCAACGGTCCACGTTGAGTCCTACCTCCCGAAGGGTGGATTCAACCAACGCTTATCCTCTTTCCAACTTTCATGGAATCCCACGGTCCTCTCGACTTCGCGAGTTCTCCTCAGAGAATTCCGACCATTCGTTTCTCCTTGACAACTTCTGCGAAATGAACCAAAGTTCTTCTACTGGAACTTAACTTCTGCGAGACGTTTTCAATCTCCACCTCCCTTTGATTACTTTCAAAGATGTTAACCCTCCTGAGCTTTCTCTGGCGACTCAAGCCTCGAAAATACTACTGCATGCACTCCTTGCGGCAATCTATCAAATACTTCTGGGTATTTGATCCTTTTGACTCTGTGCACTCTCGATAAACGTAGTCCTCCAATCCTTCCCTTAGTTGATAAGTCCTAAGACTTTCAATAGCCTGCGCACTCCTTGCATGGCTTCTGTGCTCCTCCTGCACTTCTGCTGGAATGGGAACAACGGTATCCCTCCTGAGCTTCCTGAGATAAAACTCGGAACTTTGTCAACACACACCTTGCAAATGTTTCACTGCACTCCTTGCAGGAACTTCTCTCACTCAGGAAGAGAAACAATTGAAACTCATTCTCTCTCTCAGACTTCAAACATTCAACATGATATCATACATTCAACACAATATTAAAGCAAATGCATAACAGAGAGAATAAAACAACTGTAAGCATACCATTCACCATGTATAAACAAAAAACATCATAACACCATGAAATTTGATTCAAAGCTTCATTAATTCAAAGCTCCTGTACATGGACTTCTCCTTCAACTCTCTGCTACAACTCTCTCCTTCTGTGCTATGCTAATGTTGTTAATGATACAATAATACAAGAGTGAGGGTGTCTATATTCGTTTTTTCTCCTGTTCTATACACTGTCTAATATAACATTCATATCTACCTACTCTTACATTTAACAAACTTAAATGCCTTAACTTTCTACAGATGAGAGCAATTGCTCAAGAATTGTTTACAACCTCCAAGATATAAATTCAAAGTACGCCATCTTCCTTACTATTACATTAATGCATTTTAAGTTCAAAATTCAAAATAGTTCTTATGAAAATGTGCTCTTTTTCTTCCTCTGCGCGTCCATCTATTTCTTTGGCTTAGTCGCGTGCTTTGGATTTGCACGATGCTCCTGCATCATAATACTACAAACAAAATACATGCATTTGATGGGTATGAGCTAAAGTAAGCATACCTTTCTTTGGTGTCGAAAAATATCTTCGAAAAACAAGACTTTCGACTACCATAACCACCACAGTGAAACTCAAACCAAAGCATCAATCTCCATTGCAAAATCAAGAAATGAAATACCAAAATCCTAGCAAAGGTGGCATACCTCAGTTAGCCCACGTTCGATGCATTGAATGCATGGAGTTCATGTTCTTCAAAAATGTTATTGCATTAACTTTCTAATCCATGTCAGATTCCACTACTCACAAACAACCAATCATATGCCTGAAAACTTTACCAAATATGTGAGTGTTCACATGCCATATAACCACGTCAACAGACCAATAACGCTGCCAACTCAAACAACGACTGAGGTTTCACATCAACCTCATATCCAAGCTTCAAAAATTAAAACCACATTGAAAGTGCATGAATAATACAACTGACGCATATATTTAATATTCGACGATATGGTATAATTGTGAAGTGGTCGACAACATGAGCGTTAAGCTCATATGTTGTACCATATGCAATGAAAGCTTTAGAATATCAACCCTTTGATTACAACTTGTCACCTTTATAAATAGAATGAATGCTTCCATATATGAATGTAGTAACTAATGAAAGTAATATCATCGATGATACGAGGAAGCAAAAATTTTATACGTGGTTAACCATATAAAAAAACAAACTTGTCATCTCTAGACGACACCATCCTTTCAAGCTCAACTTTTTGTAATCAATGTTTGTTAATATATATCAATTACAAAAAATCTTTAAGTAGCTCATAATCTACATGTAAAAGCATTAATGTTATTTATGAGTTGAATGTGCGCAAGAAAGAGGATCTTTAAAGTTTTTATGAACATAACCTTTCTTATTTTCTATGCAACTAGATCGATGGTAAAGCCCATAATCAAATGAAGAAGGAAACATTATCATGATATAATATCAATGAGATCATTCCAATAAATTGGTGTCATTCATTCCTAGAGATAATTGAAATTAAACATTCATTCTTCTTCCTAGGGGGGGCCACCTATAGTTAAAATATTTATATATGGTAGATAGTAAAAATATTCAAATTATGCCTTGCAACCATTTGTAGGTTGGTGGCTAGTTTTTTATTTTTCGAGTGAACATCTGGAAACTCCGTAGGGTAGGAAATTTTGAATTGGATAGAGCTGAAGATTCTTTGGATCTGCTAACATCATATTTTGCTAAACATTTTCTTTGATATACTCTTGCAAAAAGAAATTGTATGGAGGGAAAAATATGAAAGAAGAAAATGGGGACAAATTTCAACATCATGTTTCAATAGGAAACCTATAGGTTTAGAAACTACTACATAAGTAGCGTTACGGACCCAGAAGATCAACTATATCTTATTGTTCTTATGATTTTTTCAGCACATAAGTAAACTTTTGTAGCTAGCATGACAAAGTAAGTGGCTCATGTGACCCAATTTGACCCAATCATAATGTCAAAGATAAAAAAAATCCAAAAATGATAAAAGTCTAAAGAAAATTAGTTGTACAAACAAGAAAATAAATAAACAAAACAAAGAAAAATATATACAAGATGCATCTAAAATATTATCAATCAAATCATTCATTATGGTTCAACATAATGCTTCAA
Organism: Picea sitchensis; assembly: GCA_010110895.2. Taxonomy (NCBI): domain Eukaryota; kingdom Viridiplantae; phylum Streptophyta; class Pinopsida; order Pinales; family Pinaceae; genus Picea; species Picea sitchensis. The sequence goes on from SNQJ01S0004120.1 coordinate 252,657, forward strand.
ATGTGAACCATTTGTTGTATACAAAAATAATCGGTCTTCCATGTCTTTTAACAAGTATGAGTTATTACCTATGACAGAGACAATTTTGTATAGACCTGACCGAAGCTTATGAGATTAGAATGCTTTCCTTTATTAGCGTGAGCAGAATTCCAAAGAAAGACTTTCTCATCAACTATGAAAATAACAGATTTAGATTTTTTATCAAAGTATTTTTTATCAGTTTGTTGCCTTCTCCTTAGATTTTCTAAAGCACGACTTCTTTGTTCTTCCAAGGCAAGCAAAGCATTTATTCTTTGCAAAATATCTATTGTGTTCAAATCTTCAACCTATTATGCTAATCCAAGTAAGGTAAGTTCAAGTTCTACAGACATAATAGCTTCTTGGCCATATAAAAATGAAATGGAGTATGACTAGTGCTAGATTTAGTGGTGGTCTGGTTTTCTTAGAGTGCATACATGAGAAGTGTGTGCCACTCACAGGATTTATCGTCTATGATATTTTTCAAAATTTTTGCCATGTTTTTATTAGTGGATTTTGCTTTCCCATTTCCTTGCAGATAATAGGTAGAAGAAGTAAAGTGTTTCACACTAAATTTACTAAGAAATTGAGCGAACTTGACAGAAATTAAAGTTGGTCCATTATCTGAAATGATTTCAAGGGGAAGACCAAAACAAGAAAATATGTTAGATTCCAAGAAAGAGATGACCTATTCATCTTGTGCACGTTTGAGAGGTACAACTTCAGTCCACTTAGTAAAGTAATTTGTTGTTGTCAGTATAAAAATATGTTTTGTAAAAGATGGAGGATTGATAGGACCAATGAAATATAAACCCCATTTAGAAAATGGAAAATTAGGAAGAACATGTTGCAAAGGCATAGAAAAAAAATGTTCTTTACCAACAATTTTTTGACACTTATCACAATCCCTTATAAATTTGAAATGATCTCTAAAAAATGAAATTCCAGTGATCTTGTTCTAAATATTTTGAAGGCAGTGGATTTTTCTACAAAATGACCACTAATATGAACATTTGAATATGTTGATATGTGATTTTCTCTCAAAATTTTCTGAGCTGCAGCATCATCTATACATCATAACAACAACCCATCAATAGATCTTCAAAATAAAGAATTTCCCAAGACCAGATATTTAGAGGCTTCAAGGTGTAGCCTCCTGCATTGATGAGATTCTAGGTAATCAGGAGGCTTTTGCAATTGCAAGTAATAAACAAGGTCCTTATACCAATGGTGTTCAAGAAGATCAAGATTTTGATTTTCAATATAGAATAGTGTTGATAATGCATTTTCATCACTTTTAGAAGAATCACTTGGTTTAGGATGTTGATACAAGTGAAGTGTTAAGTCACGTCCCTTAATTGTTTTCGATGTTGTAATTGTTAAATCATGTTCTTGAATTTTTGCAAGCTAATGTGCAATTTTATCTGAAAGATGAGTTTGTGAAAGTAGAAACTTGACAGTATGTAAAGGGACTTTTACATGCATGTGTTTTCCAAGAATAAAGTGGTGAAATTTTTCTATAGTCTTAACAAGAGAAAAAGTATGCTTTTCAATAAAAGAATATTAGATTTCATCATTAGATAAAATCTGGCTCATGTAAGCTACAAAATGTTTGTTGTTTTTATCATCATTTTGTAGAAGAATAAAATAAATTGCTTCCTCTGTTGAGTTCATATAGATAATGAAGTCTTTGTCAAAATCTGGTTTCGCCAAGACCAGTGCGGAATTGATTGCTCTTTTAATTCCTACGGAAAACTTTTTAACATCCTTTGTCCAAGGAAAAGATTGATCTTGTTTCAACATGTTATGAACAAACTTAACCATTACAACAAAATTATGAACAACTATTCTAACAAAATTAATCCTGCTCAAAAAGATTGAATTTCCTTTTTAGATGTCGGGGCTGAAAGTTTTAAGATTGCAGTAACCCTCTTAGGATCAATTCCAATCCCTGAATCTGAAATGATGTGACTGAGAAGCTTACCTTTAGTGACACCAAAAATGGATTTCAAAGGATTTAAAGATATGCCAATTGTTTTTCATCTCAAAATGAATTTTTTAAGATGATCAAAATTATTTGATCGGGTTTTGGAGTATACAATTAACTCATCAAGATAAATCTGAATTATCATACCGATAAGATCATCGAAAGATATTTACATAGCTCTCTGAAAAGTAGCACCTGAATTAGATAATCTAAAAGGAATTTGTTCATAGGAAAAGGTGCCCCATTGAGTTGTGAATGTGGCTTTATACTTATCTGTCCTTTTGACTCTAATTTGATTATAACCATAAAAACCGTCAAGTAAGGACATCATTTGTGACCCTGCAACTTGTTACAAAATCATTTCCATATTGGGAAGAGGAAAGTTATCCTTCACACTATCTCTATTTAGCGCATGAAAATTGAAGCATAATCTAATCTCACTTGTCTTTTTCCGTACAAGAACCAGATTTGACACCCATTCAGAATATTTAACCGGAAAGATTATGTGAGCATTTATTAACTTTTCCACTTCTTTTTTAATTGTAGCTTCAAGTGCAATATTAACGGGTCTTTGTTTCTGCCTAACAGGTTTAGCTCCTTACTTAATTGGAATAACATATTGGATGATACTAGGATCAAAACCATGAAGATCATCATAAGACCAGGCAAAAACATCTATAAATTCACAGAATAAATCCATGAATTATTCTTTTCTTCTTCAAAACATTGGGCTCATGTTTTTAAAATCTTTGGAATTTCTTGAGTTCAAATGTTCATGGGAATGATATCTCCTATTTTTCATTTCAACTCCTCTTCTTTTTGATCTTTATTGTTGCTAACATCACTAGTCGAGAATGAGCTTTCAAGAGGAGTTAAACCTTTAGGAATTTTATTATATTCAAGAGAAATTATTTCCTTTGGGTTATATAACACATTATGAATAAAAGCACAAATGATTTCATCATCTGGGAAGACTTGCCATGATTCCTCAATATTGAGAATATGAGGTCGAAATAGGGATAAAAAAGGTGCAATCAGGTCTTTGAGGCAATAGTTTCCTTGTAGGTGAAGATGCAAAAACAACTAACTTATCGACCATTGAATTCAATTCCCTTTTGATGTGAGTGATGATAAAGGACAACATTTTTTGAATTAAAGTCCACACAACTTGGGTGTATTATTTCAACAACTTGTTATTAGGATTATAGATTTTTATAACCAGATTTACAACAAGTATTGAGTCTCCAAAAATAGTGAGATGACCACAGTCTAGGTTGTAAGCATTTTCAATTACTAGCAGCAAGGCCTCGAATTCAGTAACATTATTTGTATAAGAAAATTCTAGTCTATAGGAAAAATTGTGAATTTTACCTTCATGAGAGTATAATATGATGCATGCTATGTTACCTTGACTTGAACATGCACCATCAAAGTTCATATGCCACATACCATCATCATAATCCTATGGTTTTTCAAGAGGTGCATCATCTTTATCAACAAAAATAGAGTAAACACCCATATCTTCCTCAATATAATTTACATTGGGTTGAGGAACTTTTTCAATATATGGTGAAATTCTTCCTTCCCTCAAAATAATGATATTATTTCCATTTTTAGGGATGGACATATGTGAACTGTATAATGATAGATACCCATCGGTTAAAGCCTGCCAATATCTACCCAAAATAATTGAGTAATCACTAACATGCATGTTAATTACTTGAATATTAAGAGTGGTTTTGATTTTGGGAAGTGCACAAAGGACAAGAGTCACATCTTTGATCTCACCAATTGTTGATTGTTGTTGATTATTATAAGATAATATCCTCCTCACATTTTCATTTGTACAAGAGAGTCCTAGTTCTTCCATAATAATCTTGGACATGACATTATGGCCAAATCCACCATTTATAAGCAACAATGAGCTATCATATCCACAATTTTTACAGAAATATAAAAAGGATGATTTTTTACAGGATTCCTAAACTTATTTACACATATTTTATTTACATGTGCTTCGTCTCCATAAGTTTTTTCAGATATACTAGCTATGGGAGAAGTTTTACCTTCCATATAATTCTTCAGATGTTGTTGTTGTTCTGGTTGGGTGACCATATCCAAGAGAGATGCATCCACTTTTATGTTAGCTAATTGATTAAGAATGTTAACAGAGGTCCATGCACTGTTGAGCTAGATCAATGGGGGAAATCCCCATAATTGATCATGTAGTTTTTTTTTTTACTTTGGACAGACACCCCCTTGTTGCTGGACTTTCACCCATACATATAATAAAGCATGGTTGATCTTAGTCATTCCTGATATTTAATGTAACTACCTTTCTAAAGGATTTCACCATGGATGCCTATAGACCATAGATTAGATATAGTGGGTGAGATCATGACCATTCATGACATTTTTATTACTCGAGCCCCTTTTCCTCTTGACCTTACATGAACAATCCTGGGCTATTCATTTACATTGGAGGGGAAGATCTTGGCCACTTACAACATTGAGGTGGATTACCATAGCCACTTCCCTCAATCCCCATGGATGTATATGGATTATTTATCTACTTTTGCAGGGAATATCTTAACCATTTTCAATAACTCAGGTAGACCTCCACCATTGATATACCCAACCCCCATATATGAATATGAGTAATCAATTCATTCATGAGGGGGGCTTGTTTATCATTCACGTGATTAAAAATATTTAAGGAGCATTCAAATTCACTCCATGGAGTGTTTATAATCATTTGTCTTGTTCAAGTGCTATAGTTAATCTATGTTAAGAGAAGAAAAATCTTGTTCTTTTCCTAAAAAATTAGAAAATTTATTTCTCTTAGGACTTATATAGGGATTTCACAAGTTCTTAATGAATCATTCCATAGGTAGGAATTAATAAGGCTTATAATGCTTAAAATTGGTGCTCTTAGAGGATGTTGGTATGCAGGAACATATATTTTTTGGCGATGATGGGATTTGTATGGATTGATACAAAAAGGTGACATCAAAGCATCATACATGGATTTAGAATGGTGCCCCAAGGGAAAAAATATTGGGGTGAGTGTCCCTATGGGACAACATCGACTCTCATTGTGGGTTGGCACCTCCCTATGAGGTGTCAAGAACTATACTCTAGGGTGAGAAGGCCAATGTGTAACCCATTGTGTTATGGAGTCAAAAATTTCCAACCATGGATTTCTTAAAAAATATTGAAATGGACAAAAATGTAGAAAATAATGAAAGGGGGAATTAGAAAATAATTAAAACCTAATCTACTATGATACATGGTAGGATTTTCCTTTCAAGCCTTTCTTTGAAGTAATGAAATTATTGATATGCCTTCCATTGATATTAAAATCTATTAGTTATGCATTTAGGTTTACCAATTGAAAAGATTTGGGTTGTTTCCCATAAATAGAATCAATCACATAAGGCCCTATCCATAAAATGTCAAACTTCCCATGTTTTATAGGGTCCCTATGCTTTTCATTGCATCATAGAATTAAGTCTCCTTTTGATTTTTTTTATTTTATCCTTTTTATCAGATATTTTCTTTATCCGATGGAGATACTCTTTGAACCTGTCATATGCTTTCTTCTATTTCTATTGCACCTCAATAAGTTGATTTATCCTTCGTTTCACCTTTTTTGGCTCTAACACTATGAATTACTTATATTTCATAACTACAAAATATAGTTGAATAGGCAAAACCACTTCTATACCATAAATAACTAAAAGGTTTTTTTTTCTCACGACTCTCTTTATACTATTCCTATTTTCCAATATCATGTACTTGAGGTATGAATCCCATTCCTTCTTATTATATGTCGGTGTATTCTTGATAACTCTCAAGATTTTTTTGTTAGAATATTCAATGCGATCATTTCTTTGGGAATAGTAATAGGGAGAATGCCATAAGATGTTGTTATCATTTTGAAAGAATGCTACTATATTGAGGGAGATAAAAGCCTTAGGATTGCCAATCATAATCTTCCATGGGTAGCCAAACCTAGCTAAGGTATATTCTTCAAGAAACATAATATCTACCTAGTTAGTGGCCTTCTTAGTGGGAATGGATTCCATCCATTTAGTGAAGTAATCTATGGTTGTTAGGATCCATCTGTCTTAGCCATTAGAGAGTGGGTGAATCACTCCTACAAAGTCAAGTCCCCATTGTTGAAATGATGCTTAGACTTATATAGACTTTAGGGGTAGCATATTTATTTTCTTCCTTATAGTAATTGACAGTCATGGAAAGGCATGAACAACTTATGAAAATCAACACAAAGTGTAGGCTAGTAGTATTCAAATCTCAATATCTTAGGAATTGTTTCCTTGGATGCTTAATTTACTCCAAAAACCTCTTGATTCATGTCCTTGACTATGTAGCCCACTTATTCTTCTAACATACACTTGAGTAATATGCCATTAGGGTCCTTCCAATACAATTCAACATTTACTACCAAATAATTTTATGCTTAAGCTTCTTCATATGGGCATTATCTCATGGCCAACAAGTGGGTTATGTCCTAGTACTAAGGAGTCTGACTATAACAAGGCTTTATGTGAAGCCCTTGATAAAAACCCAGGGCATGAATTTCCTCTCTATTATTTTGGCATTTGTCATGTAGTCTTCAATTTTGTTAATGTCTACTACTTGTATATTTATTTCTATGATTAAGTTTTCTAACCCTTGTCCCTTTATTAATTTTCCTAGCTTGACAACCATGTCATATTATTGAATCTTGGTGATCCTTTTTCCCCTTTTGTAGTTAGAATTTGGCTAGCATACCATTTATTTCACTAGGATATGACATAGATAAGAAATTATCTAGGCATGTAGGACATATTCCTTGAAACACTTCAAGGCCTTCAAAAGCACATAAGCCTACATTTCCATGATCTTGTAGTCCATATCTGCATCCCTAAGGAACTTGTTGAAAAAATTAATAGGCTACTCACAACCCTCATAATTATTTTGTAATATCACCATAACTATGTTTTTTCTCATAATAAAATGAAAGATCATAAATTCCTTGACATAATTAGGAATGGTCAAAGTAGAAGTCCACCCAAAATCCTTTTAATAAAAAACAATATTCCTTGGTAGGATCATCCCATCTTAACTCACTATCTTTCTTCAACATCCTTGTCATGTCCTTGGTGTGCTCAATAAATTTTGGGATAAACCTCATGAGGAGGTTTACTTTCCCATGATTGAAATTCCTTTCAACCCTAGGCATGTTAATGGTGTTTCTATCCACAAACCTTTTTGGATCAATCTTTACTCGGGAATAGACAATGTGGCCCAATGGTTTTCCTTCTATAATTCCAAAGAATATCTTCTTTGGACTAGAGATATGCCAAAATTTATGCATCTTTCAAAAACTTTCGTTAAATTCCCCATATAGTCAACTTCCATCTTAGATAATACAAACGTATCATCTGTTTATATCACAATGAAATAGTACTTGATGTCTAAAAAAGCATAATACATCTCTCTCTATAAAGAATCTCCAACATTCATTAAACCTAAGGGCATCCTTAGATATGAAAAAGTTCCCATAGAGTTGTGAAGGTTGTCTTCAAAACATCTTTTGGATTAAATTTGGATTAATTATATCCATAAAAACTATTGATCATGGAAATCCTCTTAGACCCTACCTCCTTTTGAACAAACTTATCCATCTTAGGTAAGGGATAGTTATCTTTAAGGGATGCCTTATTCAAGTTCCTAAAGTCAACACAAAGCCTATTTTCCTATTCTTTTACTAACATGCACTAAATTGGTAAGATAGGAAGAGTCCCTAGTAGGGATGATTGTTTTGTATCACAAATATTTTTCATCTACTTCTGGACAAGGGGGTACAATAAGGAGATTAGTTGTATTTTATTCTACCTAAAAGGATTTATATCATCCTTATGGTGAATCTAATGATAAAGGATGTATGGGTCGTAAGTCTTCAAAGCCTCTTGTTAGGATATTTAGACACTTAGGAGTTATTTAAGATCTACTTGGTATAATGTGTCATTAGGTAAATGTGTGTTTCCATAGTATGCATTAGTATGCATTTGTAGTTAGGAAATCTTATGGTCACGATATGTTTTCGACTTAGACTATTCCGACGGTTCATATTCTCCTCGATCTTAATAACTACATTGATTTGTGGCTTAACACCCGATTGGTCCATGATCTCTATTTAAATATCATGGAGGGTATTTTTCTGATGATCGATTGTGAGAAAATCTCTTGTAAAATCTCTCTGTAATCTTTTTGGATTTTGCATTAATAAATTTATCTAAGTGGTCGTGTTGGTTGAGGTTGTGGATGTTTCCCCGTAGGGGTTTTACCACATAAAACCATTAGTGTGTTGATATTTTATATGGTTGTGTGAGTTTTTACTAAAGGATTTCATCCTCTGTTACCTGTGTTGTCGAACATGGTATCAAATCTTGTTTTAAGACCTGCTCCCATTGTAGATCGAGATCGTGAAGTCGATTTGCCTCATCTATGGTTTCTTCTATTTCTGTACATTTATAGGTTGAGAGGATTATTCCATTGCGTCCGGAGAGCTTGTATCAGTTACAAACTCTTTTTTTTCACTCAAAAAGGTTTCCATTTTCCCAAGATACGACCATTTCAGTCATATCTGGAGGTATAAAGCCCGAATGCGCCCTTTTAATTTTTTTGTAGAGTATTATTTCAGTTTTCTATTTTTTGTTTCTGGGTTGCTACTATTTTGGATATGTGCATGCTCTTTTCCCCACACCCTATGTGAAAAGTGAACCGAGATATAACCCTTGGTTTCATCGAGAATAAATTTTTTTTCTACTCTTTTGGATCTACGTATTCTCTTTGCCCTGTGCCCTGTGTGAAAAACGAACCGTGATCTAACCCTTGTTGTCATCGAGAAGATTTTTTTTTTCTTGTGTGTATTTTTTTTTATGAGCACTCTCTCCAAGGCCATCTTCAACAACAACAACACTCCTCCTTCTAAACAAAACAATATGTTTTGCTATTTCACTTGGTTAAAAGTTGCCTTATTAAGTAAGAGGCCTTGAGTTCAAGTCTCTCTCTTTTGTTACTTTTTTGAAAAAGTTCATGCATCCATTGTAAATTGTATTTCACTTAAAGTATAAAAGTGAATCACTATAAGTAGCTTTAATAAAAAAATTTAAAGTTATTTATTTTGCATGCAACTTTTTGTTATAAAGTAACTTCATTGTAAAAGTGATCCCCGCTTCTTTTCATAAAAGTGGGTCACTTCATAAAACAACTTATTTGTAAAAGTGAGGTTATTTAGAGGGGTATCACCACGTGGACCAACTTCTACTTGCCACATGGCTCTTTGGTTACCGTTTATGTTTTTTTTCTTTCAAAAGGGCATAACTTTCACAGTGCCGTTTTTTTTAAACCACCTAATTTTTCAAGATATTTCCATCCAAATCATTAGTTTCGGTTTTTAAATCCATATTATTTTCATATTTAATATGGATTATTCTGGTGATCTTTTGCTTACCAGCACCAACCACTTCCAATGGAAATCCCATATGGAGGATTTATTAAGAAGTAAAGGCATGTACAATATTACCTTTGGAAAGGAAAAATAACCCACTAATGATGAAAATAAAGTAAAATGGGATAATAGGAATGACGAAGCACGTGGACTGATCGCAATGTCCATCTCTCCTTATTTAAGGTTCCACCTTCAAGAAATTGATAACCCCGATGAAGCTCGGGAAAAACTTGAATCTGTGTTTGGTAAACACAATATTATTCGAGCACATCAATTAGAAAATAAGATATTGACTTTAAGTCCAAATGATTTTTCTTGAATTGAAGACTATCTATCTATTTTCTGTGAAGAGTTTAACATAAAGCTAGAGGAAGAGCGTTGCATATATATCATTCTTTTTAAGCTAGGTAGTTCATATTCTGTGTTTTTATCTACCTTTTATGACATGAGAGAGGCTCTAGGGAAAGCTTATCAAAAACCCACTCTTGAGTCCTTTTGTGATGCTTTGATTATAGAGAAAAATAAACTTGTACAACTTGGAGTGGTCAACACTGTAGGTACCTCCAACAAAGCCTTAGTATCCCAACATAAATATAAGCCCAAGAATCCCAAGAAGCAACATCCTCGCCAGAAAAAAAAAATCAAAACAAGGGTCCTAAACCCACTCAGACAACTTCAACTCCTAATGGTGACAAAGGAGCAACATATAAAAATAAGAAGACTGACATACATTGCAACTTTTGTGGAAAATATGGTCATGACGAGTCCAAATGTTTCAAGAAGATGATAGCTTTAGAAGCAATGATGAAGAAGCACAACATCAATATTGATTCTACTACTACTTCTTCTTCTCATGGACATGCACTTTCTGCTTCTGGTTTCTCCTTCAATGCAACTTCTATTTCTTCTTTTGATGAGTGGCTTATTGATTATGGATAATATTATCATATGGTTAAGGAGAAAGCCATATTTTCTACTCTAAATGAATGTAACATTAATAAAATATTTTTTATTGATGATACATCTCTTGGTGTTGTAGGATATCGAACAATTCAGGTAGATAATGGTCATTCCAATGATGTATTATGTGTTCCAAGTCTTTCCTATAACCTTCTATAAGTATATCAAATCACTCATTTAGGTGAAGGTAAAACCATAGAGTTTTCACCTCACCAAGTTGTAATCAAAGATCTAAATGATCCTCAACATGTTCTTGCAACTGGAATTGTTGATGATAATACCAAGTTGTACAAGTTTGACAACTTTGGGTCATCATCTTTTCCATCAGTTTTTGTTGCTCATAACGATGACTTGAGCAAACTTTGGCTTGAGCAGTTTGGTCATCTAAACTATCGCTCATTGCAACAGCCATGTAATCAACATATGGTGACTGGTCTTCCTCTTGTTTCATGCAGAGATGGTTTTTGTTTCGGTTGTGTTCTTGACAAAAATCATCGGGATAGTTTTGACAAACGTGCCTCTTGGCACGCCTTGGGCCCTTTGCAGCTTGTTCACAATGACTTTTGTGGTCCACGTTCTTCTCCTTCTTTTTATGGGTGCAAGTATTTCTTAACTTTCATTGATGACTTTTCCAGACGTACTTGGGTTTACCTATTAAAACTTAAGAGCTAAGTTTTTGACAAGTTTCTGGCCTACAAGGCCCTTGTAGAAAAGAAATCTGAACATCAAATTCAAAGGTTAAGAATAGATAATGGATGCAAATATATGAACAATAATTTTACAAGTTACTGCATTACATAGGGCATCCAAATGCAACACATTGTTCCGTATACACCATAGAAAAATGGTGTTGTTGAGAGAAAGAACCACACATTAAAATAAATGGCTAATTGTATGATCCAATCTAAGGGATTAAGTCTAAAGTATTGGGCAAAAACCATCAAATGTGCAAATTACATACTAAATCGCACTCCCACAAAGACTCTTAAAAATATAACACCGGAAGAAGCTTGGACTAAAATTAAACCAAATGTAAGTCACTTTCGTGTATTTAGCAGTATAGCATGGGCTCATATTCCTGATGAGAAAAGGAAAGCATTGCAGCCTAAAAGTGAGAAGTGTATATTTGTTGGTTATTCTGAAGATTTCAAAGGTTACATACTTCTTCAACCACATTGTAATGAAATTATTAGTAGAATAGATGTTAAATTTGATGAAAATCTCTTGTCCTACGAGACTAATTCAACGGTTGTGTCTTCTTCGACCTGCAATCCATCTTCGACGTTTGTTCCCTCTTCTATTCCTATTATGGTTTATTCTTGAGATGATGATAGTGAGGATGAAAATCCACCTCCACCTTCTCACCTTCCTCCATATGAGTCCATTGAAATTGAACTATCACCAACACCACCACTTCCTAGATGGGTCCGTTCAACATGAGAAGTAACCGATGATCTTGTCAGTGATCCTTTAGATAAAAATTATACACATTCACAGTTCCAACAAGCCTTTTCTCTTTTGGCTCAAGTTTCAAAGACTCGTGATCCATATAAATTTGTAGAAGCTTCAGGTCATCCATATTGGGATACAACAATGAATGAATAATATCATTCTTTAATGGAAAACGATACTTGGGATCTTGTACCTCTTTCGAAAGGAAGAAAATTTTTCATATGTAAATGGGTCTACAGAACTAAGTATGCATCAGATGGAAGTGTTGAAAGACACAAGTCTTGGTTAGTTTCCAAAGGATTTTCCCCAGTTGAAGGAATTGACTACAATGAAAACTTTTCCCCTATTGCCAAAATGAATTCCATTAACCTTGTTCTTGCCCTTGCTACCTCACATAAATGGGAGGTCCATCAGATGGATGTTAAATCCTCTTTCTTGGATGGGGATTTTCAAGAATAAATCTACATGGAACAACCTCCTGTCTATGTCCAGAATGAATCTAGCCTTGTTTTTCTCCTTAAGAAATGTCTTTATGGTCTTAAGAAAGATCCTCGAGCTTGGTATGTCAAAGTGGAAAACGTTCTTATTGACACTAGATTTTCCAGATGCCATTCTGATCCTAATGTCTATACCAAGAAAGTAGGAGGCCATCTCATAATACTTGTCCTTTATGTTGATGACCTTATCCTTACTAGTAGTGACTCAAAAATTTTAAACCATGTGAAAACCAACCTTAAGAAGAAATTTGAAATGACAAACTTAGGCTATTTGCACTATTTCCTTGGCCTCCAAGTTTTGCAAAACAAGGAAGAAATTTATATTTCTCATTCTAAATTATTTTGACCCTCTTCGTCGCTTCCACATGGAAGATTGTAAATCAATCCCTTCTCCCTTCTAGTATGGAGTCAATCTTGCTACCACTTGTACTTATCCCAAAGTTGATGCCACTTTGCACTGTCAGTTAGTTGGTAGCCTCTTATACTTGACTCATACCCGTCCTGATATTTCCTTTGTTGTTGGTCTTGTTGCCCGCTATATGAAAACACCCCATGAAATCCATTGAAAATAAACTAAAATGATAGTTCGGTATGTCCAAGGTATAATTTAGTTCAGGATACATTATAGTTTAGGGGGGAATCCTTTATTGGTTGGTTTCACTGATTCATATTGGGTCGACGACCCCGATGATCGAAAGTCTACTGCAGGTTATGTTTTTAGCCTTGGTTCAAGACCTGTCACTTGGACCTGTAAGAAACAACATGATATTGCACTTTCTTCAACAAAAGCATAGTACTAAGCAACAATAAATGAAAGTAAGGAAGCCTTGTGGATTCGAAAGATCCTCTCAGAGTTTGGATTCCAGCAACGACATCTGAACAACCTTTGGTGCAACAATAAGAGTGCCATCGAGCTCGCCAAAGACCCAGTTCAACATCAACACAAAAAACACATGGAGATACACATGCACTTCATCATAAAGCTCATTCATGATCAAGTTATTGAGGTTCTCTTTTTCCCTACAGAAGATCAAGTTGCAGACATTTTCACAAAGTCTCTTACAAAAGCGAAGTTTTCCAAACTTCGATTTATGTGAGGCATTCAAGAAGTTGTCATTAAGGGGGGATAGGCTCTAATTCATCCTTCCTTCTCCTATTGCGTCACTATTGTAAATCCTTCAATATTATACCAAGTTGTTCTTAAGGGGGAATGTTAGGATATTTAGATAGGAGTTAGTTAAGATCTACTTGTTCTAATGTGTCGTTAGGTAAAATTGTGTTTCTTAGAGTGTTTTTTTAGTATGCTTTTGTAGTTAGGAAATACGATGGTCACGATATGTTTCCGACATAGAGTGATCCAATGGTTCATATTCTCCTCGATATTAACAACTACATTGATCCCTAGCTTTACAAATGATTGGTCCGTGATCTCTATTTAAAGAGAATGGAGGTTTATTTGTCGATGATTGATTGTGAGAAACTCTCTTGTAAAATCTATCTGTAATATTTTTCTTTTGCATTAATAAATTCTTCCAAGTGGCCACATTGGTCGGGGTCGTGGATGTTTCCCCATAGGGGTTTTACCACATCAAAACATCTTTGTGTTGATATTTTATTTGGTTCTGTGAGTGGTTACTGAAGGTGTTCATCCTCTGTTGGAATACCCATGTTGATGAACACCTCCTACATCAAGGAAAAAACATATTCAAATTCCCTAAATAGGTTGATATATTCCTCTCTTTCTGAAGGATAAATAGTCATGGATAAATTGACTAAATGAGGGTCTTCTTGTGTTCCTAGATTGTAGTCCTCCACCTTGGAAATTTATTTATTTATTAAGGGTTTGAGAAGAGCATTATTTAGGTTGAAAAACCTTTCTAATGGAACCAAACTCTTAGGGATGAAGTTAGTTTTGAACTATATAAATTCCACCATATTAGGAATAGAAGGACCAAGGGGTTGGCCTATATCAATTTCTCCTTATTCTTCTTCTCCATTAGAATAAATGGTCATGATGGTGTATTCATCATCCATATATAGGAATTTTTTGATTTGTTTATTATCCTCAAAAACATGGAATCACTTGATGTTTTCAAGGATAGTGGATCTATGCATGACCTTAATGGAGTAAGAAAAGTGGTCAAGAACAAGAGGTATAAATCCAACAACAAAATTAGATAAGTTATTATCCTTATAATTCTCTTCCCTAAGGACAACAATGATGTTGAAAACATCAAATACATGATCAAACATATCCTAAACCTCATGCTTGTATTATCTTAACTTTGGGTGTTGTTATGGGACTTGTCGGTAAATGCAGACATAAAAAGATCTCCCTAGATCCACCTATATATAGAACAAAACAAAACAGAATATGACGCTTTCCCTAAGATCTAACCATTGAGTTTGATATTTAACAAGAGATGGGAAACATACCGTTTAAATATCGCTTCCTCTTGCCATTGTCGTCCTAGCTCCACTCTGATGCTCTTGTGAAATTGAATTTGCAAGGGAAGACAAACCAACCAAAGTGAAAGAAATATAATATACTCAACAAGAACCTATGTATGTGATCAAGGAATCATACAATAAAACAAGACAAGTTTTATGGGAAAGAAGCATATCATTGTATTATATTAGAATGAAAGTGGAGATTACAACCAAAGCCTTGATGTTGCAAGGTCCCCTCTCGATGAACATTTTCTCCAACACACACACTTGCTCCAAGCTTGAATGAAGAAGATCCACAATGACTTGATGAACTGAAATGAAGCCCTCAAGTATGAACTGAAGTAGAATTCCTCATCCAATTCTTAGCCTATTCAACCTTCATTAACCTTAGCCCTTTCCATGAGAAATCCCTCTTTATATAGGGGAAAGAGAGATGGTTGAAGAGATTAGGATGATCCCACCAAATCAGAGAAGCGAGTAAATTCCCAACCATATGGATGCCACCTCATCTTCTAGAATATCCCCTTCTAGTAATTTCGTGAAACTCGACTTTTTCTTAGTCTTTTAACATTGTCGCACCCTAGCTGTAGAGCAGTCTGCGGAGACATCACAGCCTAGCTTTAGAGAAGGGGGCGATGATCAAGCATCATCACACCCTATGTATAGTGAATCCTGTGACGACCTTCTTTAATAGAGTTTTTAAGAAGAGAAAATCAATCACTTTCCTCATGAAGAAAGGCTATTTTTGGGAACATTAACACATGTTGTCAATGGATCACTGGGGTGACCAAAAAAATGTGTAATAGGTGCTTTGTCTAGTATATTTCCTAGTTTACTATTAGGTTATAATCCATAAATATTTTCAAGACTTTGATTCTCATTCTCCTTGTAGCATTCAATCCCAATATTAAGGTATCATACTTATCCACATTATAAATGCATTCAAAAATTTATCTTAAAATCATAAGGGAACTCCTTCCCCTATGAGAGACTAGAAGTACCCTCGACCCATTTCCATCCCTATTACACGCCCTGTCAAAATGTAAAGTCCCAAGGCCAGAGTGATTAGTATTTTCCTCTTCAAACATCAAATTCTCACACCCTTCTACTAAGGATGATTAATAAATAAGAAGGAAATTTCGTATCTTATTTGAACTATAACAAGGAAAATTATATGGGTTTTTTAGGGTCACTAAGACTATAGGTCATCTTGAGCTTGATATACACTCCCAAATATGGTTATAGTGGAATGATATGGGTCAAATTGAATATTATTAGTCATAGAGGTTGCTTAATGTCTAGATAAAAACATGCCATGAGTGGTAGGTGTAAGTTTTAAACCTTTTACAATAATTCAATGCACACATAGATTCTTAACACATAAAATAAAAAAATTGCAATCACACATATACACAAAGACTTACCTTGGAAACCCAACTGGGAAGGCCAACAACTTGTTTTAGAGCCACACTACTAATTCTATTCATAATCCAACTTCATTATTTACAATACAATATATAGGATCTCGTGACATCCAAAAAACCCCTAATCCATTGACCCAGATTAGATTACAACCTTAATTCTTAACTAGAATTATAAAACAATAGGATGAAATACCATGTGCCACTAAACCGCTAAAGGAGAAAAACCACCCTCACCAAAGGTGAAAGACCACCCAAACATTTGGCAAATAAACCTCCAAAATATAACACATACCCAACATTATCCCACTTGTTATTTCCTTTTCATATAGGGGTCACATGATTTCATGATCAACAATCCAAGGTAGAAATGTCCATTGATTCTCTACACCAAGAGAACTTGTCAGTGATCATGTACTTTGTTAATGAATCTACAACATTCTCCAAAGTGTCCACCTTACCAACAAAACCTTCTTTTCTTCAACCATGTCTCTGAAAAAATGATATTGAACATCAATATGCTTAGTATTAGAATGAGAAGCTAGGTTCCTTTCCAGGAAGATTGCAGTATGACTGTCACAATCTATCCTTACAACTTGTTGTACCAATCCAATACCTGAACATACTCTATGTAACCATACTACTTCCTTGCTTGCATGAGTGGTTTCCATTTATTCATAATCTATAGTTGAGAGTGCCACTGTAGAATTTATTTTTCTCATCCAACTGATTTCTCCTCCAAATAGGTTAAACACATACCCACTTGTAGATCTTCTGCGATCCAGATCTCCAACCCAGTTTGCATCAACAAATCCATGTAGTAGTAGTGACACACAAAAACCTAAAAACCCTCTTTGCTGATGCCCAATTCTCCTTCCCTGGTTTTGACATGTACCTACTCAAAACTCCCAATGCATATGCAATGTCCAATCCAATACAGACCATTGCATAAAACAAACTTCCAACCGCACTAGCATATGGAACATGGGACATGTTCTCTTCTTCTTCCTCTTCCCGTGTCTTTCGACACCGATCTACAAATAAATTTACACCTACAAGAATAGGGACCTTGACATGTTTACATTTTTTCATATCAAACCTCTGCAATATTGGCTCAACATATTTTCTTTGGTTCAACCAGAGTTTCCTATTTTCTTGATTTCTTTTAATTTCCATGCCCAAAATAAATTTTGCAGCACCAATATCTTTCATGTCAAATTTAGAGGACAACTGATTTTTCACATCCTGGATAATTTCCTTGTCGTTTGTTATCAACAACATATCATCCATACATAAGAAAAAATAAATAAGATTACCACCTACTAATTTGAAATACATACAGTGATCAGATTTTCTTCTTGTGAAGCCAAGTCCAAATATATAAGTATCAAAATTTTGATACCACATCCTTGATGATTGCTTTAAATCATAAAAGAACTTTTTCAGCTTGCATACCAACTCTTTCTTTCTCTTCACTCCAAATCCTTCTGGTTGCTTCATGTATATTTCTTCTTCTAGATCCCCATGTAGGAATGTTGTCTTCACATCCATCTATTCTAATTCAAAAGAAAAAAAAAACAACAAGAGATAAAATAATTCTAATAGAAGTTAACTTGGCAACGATAATTTTTTTTTCACCAAAGTAAATTCCCTCTAACTGGGAATAACCTTTTGCTACTAACCAAGCTTTGCATTTCTCCACTTTTCCTTCTACGTTCAATTTCTTCTTAAACACCCATTTGTTACCAAGGGGATTATTCTAGTCGAGAACTCCACTAGATCCCAAAGCCTCACTCTTGTCCAAGGATGCTATAACATCCCTACTATAATCCCCAATTTAGTTAATGCTTAATGTAGATATAATATGTGGCCACGACCAAGTGATGTAATATGTGAATTGTATTTTTGAATTTTAATAATAAGATATGATTCTAGCTGTTAATGAGATATGGAAAGAGACGGGGGATGAATTAATCCACAAGAGAGGGGAGAGTCTAGGGGGATGTCTAAGAGAGGGGTCTGAGGGAGGAATTACCCATATCTATTAATTCCACCCACATTCATGAATTTAATTATAATTAAACTCTATTTTCTGATTGAGTGCCCCCAAAGCCAATCATTGAATGCATGTAAGAGTGCGGGTCTGAGAAATCACATCCCATAGCTATTGGGAGAATGGGGGTTGAGTAAAATCGGCTTGCGGAAGTGTGTGAGTCAAGAAAGCAAACCAAAGGAGAGAAATTCGTATGGGAAGTTAAAATAGTTTTACACATTGCGTTTTTGGGCATGAACAAGAAGTGGAGAGCAAGAAAGAGAGCTTGGAGCTGGAGTATCCATGGAGGGTGAATTTTGGAGCATGCTGGAGTGTTTTTGGAATCTTTTTGGAGCTAAATATTGAAGAGCTAGATTGTTAGGCATGAAGAGTGAACTCATGTGTGAGTTGTTTTGTAACAAAAAGTGTTGTTGTTGTTGCTGGTAGTTTTTCTGGCATTGAGTTCCCTTGAGTTTTCCAGCAGAGATATTCCTAGTTACCTGTGCCGGTGAGACCCAGATAAATGAATGGGACACTCAAGGGAATGAGATCAGTGAAGGAGTACATTCCTTGGGTTGGGAAGGTCAAGAAGAAGAGAGATGGTGGAAAATCAGAATAGCTATAGAGAATATCAATGGGTTGTGGGTTTTCTGAGTTGTGAGTGGACAGTGAGAGACCACCGTCATTTTTGGATTGCTATCCCCAGTTCAGGGGTGGATTTTTATTGATATTTGGAACAACAAGTCTATGGTTAGGTGGAACACCTGTTCCAAGTAGTGAGTTGCACACTTGAATTAAAAGATACGTGTTTTATCTGTTTATGTGTTGTATTTATGAGTTAAAGTTATTGTGAATGAACTCTGTGTATAAGATGGATTTATATGCTGCCATATTTGAGTTGTTAGCTACATTTCATGTCCATTTTAGAATGTTATAGATGCATGTAATTAATGGTAATAGAAAATTTCCAAAATCAATAGTAATTCGTAGATGGAATCTACAAGAAATTAATTAAGATAACATAAATTTTAATTTTTGAGTTTTTCTGCACGTAATGGCCCTCAAATAGGTTGGGGGAAATAACATTATGGTATCAGAGCCTTTGGCTCAAACAACGGGATTGTATGGGATAGGATGAGTGCAAATTTGTCAAATTCATTGTAGCATATTTCTATATGTGCGAATTTGGGGAAAAATGGAGAAATGAGAGAAAAATTCCCAAATTCATGGCAAATTTCGAGTTTAAATGATTTCAGAGCAGTTAAAAAGATGACATGGGGCATGGATATGTAGGTTGCAGAGTCGAATTCAACCTAAAAGGTGGAAACTTACATTTTAATGGTTTCTGTAGCGCTGGACAGAGTTCAGTGAATCGATGGTCGATATCTTGTTTGATCTCAAGATCAACGACCTAGATTCTTTGACATAAATTTTAAAAATTATAAGGTTTCGACGGTTTGGAAGGATGAGCAGATCAACGTTTGAGATTTATTTTCGATAGTTGAGAAAATGAGACTGATAGACAGTATGGATTCATTTTCAGTCGATGGAAAGTTGTATCAGATCAACGATCAAGATCAGTTTGAATGATAGACCAATGGCCTAGATTAATCGTGGATTTGGTCAAAATTTCTAAGTGTTGGAAATTCTCCAAGAGAAATTGTCGACGATTGATGGTATGATCGGTGAGTTTGGAAAATATTTTGGTTCATAAAAAAAAAATCTCCTATGGCTGATGGACAATGATTGGGCATCGAAAAATTTGGGAAAAGTTTGATAGATTGATGACAGGGATCATTTTTGAATGAAATATCGATGGCCTAGATTCATCCGAGTTTTGGTTGAAATTTATAAGTGTTGGAGTTGGCCAAGATATTTATTTGATGGCTAATGGTCGGGGGTCGACCGATTTGGAAAATTGTTTCGATCGAGCAAGGGAAAGCATCGATCGCTGACGACCGATGGTCATGTGTTGACTGATTCATCGTGGTGTCAATTTATCCAAGATAAATTACTGATTGTCGATGAAGAAAGGAGGGTGAGGATGTGTCATAACACATCAAAATCCATGTTTCATGCCACATCAACCAAGTTGACACCTCAATATGACGTTTCATGCCTTGTCAGCATCCACATGTCAAGCCATGTCAATAGTTTCCATGTTCACCAAAAAATGGTTGATGGTCGATGGTCAATGGTTTGGTTGATCGAATTGGAGAAATTTTTTGTCAGCCAATAAGAATGGTCGATGGTCGGGTTGGATGGTTTAGAGAGGTGTTGTAGTTGTTTTCCAAGAGAAAATTTCGATGGCCAATGGATGGAAATCAAGTGTTACGGAGATTTGTGAGCAAGTTTAGTTTTCCAAAGAGAATCTATGATCGATTGATCATCGATGGAGCTCAAATCAACTGCCCATATTATTTTAAATTGACGATCAATGATGGAAATTGATCTGTGAGGTTTGGAGAGGATTAGTAGATCAACAAATTAGATTCAAAAGGTTGTTATAACAATAAAACAACCATTTTTCCATGATTTTTGTTTCTGTTTTTGAAGATCATGAACTTGCGGGGCGATTTTAAGGCCCTAAACGATGTTTTTAGGAAATTAAAACCCACAAATACATATTATTCCAAGGTTGATCCAAAATGGATCCAAAAAGGCCAAAAATTTGAAGTTCTTAGATTTGGGAGAAACTAAGGCCATTGCGTAGTGTTCATTGCACTGATTCCTTCGGTATATTTGGTTTAAAATATGGCCGTCGTATGCGAAAGATATCACGATCTGAAGTTCATGTCAAGTAGGCAAAAAGTCAAAGGTCAAATTCAACTGGTCAAAGGACGTACTGCTTACGTTAGAATTACAACATGCTAATTTCAGCATCACATGTGGTAGCACCAGGATGTGTCACGTGGTAGGTATATTCGACATTTTCAGGGCTGATTTGGACTTGTAAGAATTTGACACGTGGCACTGTACGAAAGTGACACATGGAAATCCGCACGATGACACGGCCCAGTGACAGTTTGACACATGGAAGTACTGCTGACATGATGGTAGTGACGTGGCCAATAGGTGGTAGGCTCTGAGTTGGACATGTGGCGGTATGGTCTGACTGTGCAAATGCATTGGATACTGACTCTACGGCTGACGACGCAGTGACTTGATGGTACAATGCAATAGGGTGTTGACACATGGCCCAATCATAGGGTGCCACATGGCACCCTGGATCAATCCAATAAGGTATGGGTCAAAATTTTTTTGAGCCTCCATTGGGATCGAACCCCCGACCTATCCGTATGGAAATGACTTTACCAACAAACACCAACTGTCTAAGCTATCGGTGGAACTTAACCACCATACGATACATTTTCTTTTTGTTGTAGCATGGTGCAGAGGTTAAGGGTAAGTGCCCGATCAACAGGCCTAGATCATTGACGAAGGCGCATACGACCAGGGGCTAAGAACCAGGGGGCTATTGTTGATCCATCGCTGGACACATGGTGTGCCACACGACCAGGAGCCCGAGAGAAAGGGACACACCTAACTGTTAGCCCCATCACATGGACACATGATCCCATATGACACGGATCTCGGAGAAAAGGGGTGCACAGCCATATTTGAGGGCCAAGTGGGTTTTTGACTTTATAAAATGGATTTTTAATGATTTTATACCCTTTTTAAAGGGAGTTTTTCCCATTTTTGGAGGATTTGAGCCCAGATTGAGGCCAAATTTTGGGAGGAAGTTGGGATGTGACCCCCAACTAAAATGATATTTAAACCAAGACTACTTTCAAGTTCAACATAGTAGAAGAAGGCAAGAGAGAAGCATCATATGCTTGTGTTAATGTTTAAGCCATTATTATAGTTGTTTGCATTTCATTAGATAACAATAGCATAATCCAAGATCACTGAGAACTACACAATCACAAGAGACACAACATTTATCATGGGAAACCCTCTAGGGGAAGAAAACCCAACAAAACTTCCTTAATATAGATAGCCAATACAATGCCAAGAGATCTCTTAAACTAATACAAAAAGTCCTCTCCCAGATATGCGCTACTCTCTCTCTCCTTCTTCTCCAGTAGCGGATCTGAAACTTGTCTCTCAATGAGCAAGTGAGTTGTGTGTCTAAGTGATGTGCTAGCCTCCTTATTTGTATTAGACTGGCACATGTGAAGTGTCGCTTCACTGGCAGGGCTGACTTCTCCCACTGGGTGGTTATAACCACCTTAATTACATTCTGGGGCCTCTTTAATATATGTTGGGGCTGACTTCGTATTATGCCTATTATAATTAACATTTGATCAATCCACAAAAGGGGATTTGTTCCTATTACAATAGCCGACAAGATCAATCCACAATGGGGATTGATCCAATGAATAATATATAAAATAATAATTAGAATACTCTTTGCATTTACATTATTTCAACACTCCCCCTTAACAAGAACGATATTCTTCAGCAACATCATGTGAGAGAGAGAGAGGAAAACATCATCAACAACATCAAGTGGGTGAGAGGAAAACATCATCAATATCATCTTGGAACACTGACTGGTGTATCTATAAATCATCAGAAGTTTTCTTCATAAGCAACATCGCCATTCTCAAGGAATGCCATCATCATCTACATCAATATGTATTAGTATAAAAACTGATACATCATCATCATCACAGCACAAGGATGGCTCATCATAATACAAGACTGGCTTTATGTCACAGTTGTCAAGCTGGAAGCTCAGTACTTGTCTCATCTCAATGTCTTGCTTTACGTCATAGCACTCAGGCTGGAAGCAAGATACTAGATTGCTTTACGTCACAACTCTCAAGATGGAAGAACAGTACTGGTCTCATCTCATCGTCTTTCTTTACATCACAACACTCAAGCTGGAAGCAAGATACTCGTCCTGCTTTATGTCACAACCATCAGGTCGGAAGCAGGATACTAGACTGGCTTTACGTCACAGCTATC
>SNQJ01S0004121.1:12189-38968 GCA_010110895.2 Picea sitchensis
CTCCAATCAATGATGAAACTCCTCCTTCTCGACATAAGGTAAGGAATCTATTTCTCTATGATACAAGGATCCCTTTGGAAATTTCTCCCCTCTAGTGCTCTAGTGCAAGCATGTAGAGTACAATCGATTGATTATCATCTAGGTGTCTAGTTTCATAGACCTTAACTCATACATAATAAATAATCATCTTAAATGAGTGGGTAATGGGTTTTCAAGCTATCAAGTTTCTTTGATCACTTTACAACTACATATTTCATCCCTAAAAAAATTAATGTTCATCATCCATTAACCACCAAGGCATTTGGATTACTACAAGTTCACATAACCTCTCAATCACAGAACCTCGAGTGTTGTTTTCAATCATGGGTATGAGTTTCAGACTTAGAAGAGAGTATGATCACCTTCTAGGATGGAGAATAATGGAGCAAATTTCCAAGGAAATGACTCATTGTATATTTTCCCTCTTCACGAGGCATGCATGCCTTCCCCATGATGTGATAATTTTGCTTTGGACATATGGTCAAAGGTAGGTGGGAGATTTTTTAATAAAGCATGGGAAAAAGGTAGTGCTTTTCCAAAGGACACGTGACAACTTACTTTATAAGTTTTGTCTTTTCAATGACCCTCTTTCATATTCCTCTCTCGTGGACTCATAGCCCCCTTGCTCTTATTTGTAGCAATTTTGGAGATTATTTTATTCTGTATCATGTTTTCTTTACATAACCTTTAAACACAATTGCACAACCAAACCCATATTATGGGACTCGTGACCTTTCACTCGTCAAGTCTTTGCCTTGAGATTTAAGCTAACAATACTTACCAAAGTATTTTTTACTCATTTACATAATGAGATCGCTATGACTCAACTCACCTAACTTGACACCCATCAAGATAATTATGTTATAACCATTTTATAGAATCTTATATAATATAATCTTAGGAATTACTAGGTAACTTATCATTCTTTGAATGTTGTGCTGTCTATCTAAGATATTTATTATTTATCACATTGTTTTTAATAATTTTAACCATATAAATGCTATCTAAGTAGGTGATCATTATTAAACCTACATTTTAAAGCATATACTTAAATCCCAAAACTATCCTTTTGCTGAATAGATCAAGTTAAGTGTGTTGAAAAAACATTGATGAATGCATACAAAACTTGAAAAAAAACAACCATGTTTAATAGCCCATCCACATAGACAAGTAAATGAATTATAACAAAGGAAATAAGACGAATCACCAAGTTGCAACAAAAGACCAAGATGTATCATCATTGTTTTTCTTTCTAAATAAAAAAACAAAACATCATTAAAAAAACATCACCACTACTACATTTTCCAAATTGTTTTTCTTTCCTAGAAAAACAAGACATCATTTAAAAAAAAGCATCACCACTACTACATTTTCCAAATTGTTTTTCTTAAAAAAAAAAAAACAAACAAACAAACATCACCACTACTACATTTTCCAAATAGAAAAACAAGACATTATAAAAAAATCATATTACATTTGGGGTCATTTTTCGACGCTGAAAAAAAACTCAATAAACGCTTTCAAAGCTGAAATACTTTCATGAAATTGAATTTTCTTATTAATTCCCCCAACATGTCATTAAGATGGTGTAATTTAAACGATGTTAATTTCGTTGTTAGTACAAAGAAACGCATGTAGTTTAAAGTGTTGCCTTCACGTTTTGTTTCCATAAACCTTTATTGATGGTTCTAACATATTTGACCATTGTTTTTGGTTATATGTGTTTGATAAGATGATGTTGATAATGTCATTTCATAACTATTTCGACATAAATGCAACTTAAATGACATTTGTTCTATCGACAGAAACAACATATAAAATGTTTATATATATCAAAACAATAATAAAAGAATTAATAGGGCGATGTTATATATATTTTTAAAATCATTGTGATTGTAATGTTTGGGATTCTAGAGAGTACAAGGCGATTGGGAATCGGTACAATACAACACATCGATTATTGATATAAATTCTAGAAGGGATTAATCCTTGAGCGAAAAATCAATGTGTATAATGTCTATGATGCTTCACAAAGCACGTTATAAGAACCAACAAACTATGTTCAACGTAAATGGGTTGATAATAATCCCTATAGTGGGTGATATTTATGATATTTATAAGAATTTTGAAGGAAAATATATCATATTTTTAAGAAATTTTGTTGTGATAATACATGGTATTTCCTATTCTAAGGATAACTAAGGAGATCATGTCTCGATGTCCATAGGTTTTAGACATGGAGTATTGAGAGTCAGATGATTTGAGCATGGTCTCAGAGGACCCCTCTTTTCTTTAATGCAGTCTATTTATCATCAACAACAATATCCATCCCACCAGCATGTTCCTGAAGTAGCAGTAAGTATTGCTCCATGAGATAATGATTTCGGGTATCATGATATGTGTCACTCTGATTCTTGAAGCACTTGAATATGTAGCATTGAATTCTCCTTCATTTCATAACGTTTGCTTGGAAATTATGCTCTTTGACTTGTTTATACCTGGAAGGGTGACATGGTGCCCTAGTAAGTTGATCTCCCTTTAGGATGGGTTGCCACTGGGTGGGTGTTACACATCAAAATTTCTCACTTCAATAATGTCACATTATCATTATCACAAGTGTCGCACTTTTGTCTCAAGTGTCGTAAATGTCGCTTTCTCATTCTGCATATGTCGCATTGCGAACGACAACATGGAAACACTTGATACATCCTCTAAGACATGTTAGAAGGGGAAAACACATCATTTGACAAGATAAGCAAAATGTTTTTCCTTGAGTAATGATCATCTTAATGAACTTTTGGAAGATCAATGCTCCCCTGGTCACATGCAGGGAGCGCTAACGCTCCTTGTCCTCCTAGCAGGGAGCGTTGCAACGCTCTGTTGCCAGTTTTGAGGGGTTGTCGATTGGTTGAGAGAATCATGGGAATAAATCCCCCTTATCTCTAAGGACCACTAGAGATGTTCCGAGTTGGTTTGGATTGAATCCAAGCTTCAGGCTGCATCTAAGGGAGATGCCACAACTGATGGAGTCATATCCTCAACTTATTCCAAAGATAACTAAGGTGGTTGAGCCTCTCAAAGCCTATAAAAGGAGGCATTCTCATGGTAAAAAAAGATAATATCAACAAAAAAGTATTGTCATTCTGATCGTGGATCTTTCGAGCAAGGGGTTGGACAAGGAGGACTTGGAGAGGTTGCTGCAACTGTATCTACAAATTGTAAGTACCTTGTAATGTTCTCATTAATATATGCTTGGCCTATTTCCTTCAAGTTTGTGTATGGTTACATATACTTGTCTTTTGTCGATACATTTAGTTTAAACTAATTTGGTAGAATAGGAAGTACACATTGTCTTTGTTGTCTATTGGATTGCAGATCTCATTAAGGAGCTTGAAGATCAAGTTCACTAAGTGAGGACAAGCTTTAGGAAAAGGTACATCATACTTTCTTCCTCTTTTCCCTTTGACTAGTTTAACTACATTTAAAGGAATGTTAGTGTCCAATGTTAGCATCTTTCTGTCTTGGTAATAGGGGTCTAGGATCCAAGAGTATATTCACCTGTCCGCAGGGGAATTTTCCTACAACAGAAATTGGCGACTCCATTCGGGAAGAAAGATTTTAGTTTTGGTTTCTTTCCTTGTTTTTGTCTTAGTTTTTTTCTCATCTTCAGATCCTATTTGATGTATTTGCTCTTCTATACATCTGTTGTCAGTATTGAAGTTCTCTCACAGAGAATGTTGATCAAACTTCCTGAGTTTTCCATTTTCTAGGTTGATTCCTTTCTTTCTCAGAAACTCACACCTTCTCCCAATTATCCAGATGGATATAGGGAACATCAAAGAAGTTTTAGAAGTGTCTCAAAACGCATAGAAGTGTCCTAGGAGCTAAGAATGGCCTCAACAGGCAGAAAAAGGGCAAAAATCAGAGTTCCCAAAACTCAATTAAAACAACATTATTGCGAAGAGCGTGTCACAATCTTTCCAACGGTGAAAACGGCTCATCAAACGGAGTTACGGATCAAAAGATATAAGAGGTCAAAGTTCTGATCAACCCAGCCCAGTCAGCAGGGATGAGTCAGCATCCGTACAGAGCAGGTGGCAAGCACAGAGAGTGACACGTGTCATGATGATGTCAGCATGCCACGTGGCAACACCAGACGCTGCCATGTGTCACTCAAATTTAGGCTTTTTAGGGCACCACGTGGACGAGTAAAAATGTGCCATGTGGCACCCCAGGTGATGCCACGTGGCACCACTTAGAAGGTGCCACGTGTCCAAGATGATGTCATCACGCACATGTGAGCGAATCAGATGCTGGCACGTGGCCCAATAGGGAGGCGCCACGTGGCACCCCCAAAATGCATAAGGAGGCCTAGCAAATGAAAAATTAAAAATAAATATTAAACATAACTCCACCATATATGGCGGCAGTTCTGCTATATATGGCAGATCCACCATTTTAGCCATCCGCTAATTGTGCGCTAGAAATAACAGGAATCCACCAAATTCGCTCCCATTTTAGTGGCAGTTCCACTATATTTAGCAGATTCCATCGTTTAAACCGCCGCCAAAGTTTCCACCAGATTTAGCGAAGCACGCCAAAAGGGGGAGTCCATGGGATTCGACCTCAGAGCCTCCGCAACAGCCAGCGCCTAAATTAAGCTCCGCCAACCAACATGCCAACGGATTCATTTATGATTTAACTACCCAAAAATATTATATAAGAAAGATTTCGGTTCTGATTTTGAGGCAGTGTGTGTATTCGGGACAGAACACACCAATGCATGGAGTACTGAGCATGATTGTACAGCCTTGTACGAACTGTACGGATTTTGGCACACAAACCGAGGCAAGGTTGCCTCTTGGGTCCAGAAAGTGCTCGACTCGGATCGAGGCGTGGAGAAAATCATTTTTAGGTAAAATGACACCACGAACGCAGTGGTGATGTTAGTTTCCTGATCTGAGAAAAACTTCAACAGCGTAATTCAAGAATGAGTCATTTATTGCAAAGGAAGTGGCACGGTAACTGAGGCGGAGGTGTCTCTTGGGTCTGAAAGTGTCCGACTCGGATGGAGACAATTTGATAATCATTTTTGGGTAATTCGATGACGCAAATTCAATGATGAGGTCTGTTTTTGCAGCAGAGCTTCATATCAGCAAGCTAAGTGTTGGGGAAGCCAATGTAAGCATGCTTTTTTTATTATGTTTTTTTGTCATTAAATGTTGCAGCATAGCAGGCGTGTTATAGGTCTGAAGGAGTAGAGAGAAGCTACAACAAGGCAACAAGATCAACTTATTCCTTCTATCTATTTGTTTATGATCTTCTTTCACATAAAATAAATCAGTTATATGTGACAAAGAAATTGTGGCACTTGCATGACAAGTGGCCAACCAAGCAGTTCTGATTCTCGTGGGTTCCAGAATCTTTTGTATGGGCTGGATATTTATGTTTTGGATATGAGCAGCAGATCTAAGGCTTTTTATGGCTCCATGTTG
This sequence comes from Picea sitchensis, assembly GCA_010110895.2. Lineage (NCBI taxonomy): Eukaryota > Viridiplantae > Streptophyta > Pinopsida > Pinales > Pinaceae > Picea > Picea sitchensis. The sequence goes on from SNQJ01S0004121.1 coordinate 17,724, forward strand.
ATGGGGGTCATATTTTATTCTTCATATTTTTTATGTAATGAGTATGTGTGAATGATGTCCATGTCAACATCATGGATGCCTCATGAGTATAACTTGTGAGGCTAATACATTCTTGATCACATTCTGATCTCTTGTCACCGTCACTGAAGAGGGACTTTGGCCTTACAACTTGTAAAGGAGAGACATCATTACATTGAGAAGAATAAAGCGGTCAGGCTTTGGAGCATGACCCGGAGAGGTAGCCCACTACAAGGGTGAAATTTGTTATCAAGTGAAGTGTCTTATCCATTATGTGTATTATGTTCTTATGTTGTTTTTCCATGAATTTCCGCACATAGGATGTTAAAAGCAAGCATGAAAATGTGCACATAAGGAAAACTAAAGAGGTTTTCATTCACTTCCAATTCAAGCGCGTAGACTTCAACTTTACCTTTAATTGCAATCGGTCAAGTAAAACTATCTATAACTGACCCTTTTGAAGGAGTGACAGAAACAACCAATTATTGGAAACTTATCGCTCCTGGGTTCAGATCATGTGGTATCAGAGAAGGCTTAATACTGACTGCAGGTGTTGAAGCTAAGGATGACAAGGTCACCAAAACAATCGTGGTTTGATGAGCTTCAAGAGCTCAACCAAATGCTTCAAGCAAAGAATGTTGGATTGAAGACATTGTTGCATGTTGCAGAAGAAGAGAACCAAAGGTTGCAAGAGTAGTTTGCAGCCATGAAGATGCAGATAGAGGAAGGCTCTATGAATGAGACAATGATAAGACCATCTAGTGACCATGGCAACTTCACTAGTTATGGGTGCGAGCATGATAGTGCAAATGCATGCACACTTTTGCAAACAAATGAAGATGAGCTTCATGCATCCAGAAGACAAGGAGGATTCCTAGAAGCATCTTCCATTGATCCTTCTCACCAGGAACAACTGGACACATCTCAAGAAGTAGACCAAGGGTCCCAGTTTGAGGTGGAGGTAAATAAACCATGTATAGTTCCTTTCTTGATTAATGTTGATGATTCTTTTGAAATCCTTGAACAACATGCTTCTTGCATCGGCTTAAAGTTGATGAGAAAAATGGGATAAGAAGGAGGAGGCCTTGGAACCAATGGCCAAGGTATTGTCGATCCCATTGAGGCAGTGGTTTGGCCTCGATATGCCGGGATAGGCTATGTCCCAAAGGATGTTGGAGAAAGCTCCAAAACCATTTGAGAAGAAGACCCCATAATAGTCACTGAGATTCCAGAGGTCAACAGTTCATCAAGAGATGAAATTGATTTAGTGCAGAGCAAGAGTACAACTTCTCATGATCGAGGATTCGAGACATCTCCAGGGAGAGATGAGCATCACAATGACAGAGTTGAGACCATTTCTTCTTTCCAGTATGATTCCAGAGGAAAGTCACCGAGGTATAAGAAATCTCAAAACTCTAAAATTTCATTTGATTATAAGTATGTTAATCATATAAAACAAAGCTTTTGGCATCAAATACCATGCACTTTTTGTGGATTGAATAGCCACGCAATGTCCTAGTGTTGGAAGAGAAAATCCTTGTGCAGGAAGGTTATGGCAACCAAGAGAAAGACGAGGATGGAAGATTGTTTTCCACACACGGAAAAGAGCAGGGGGAATGCACCTTTGAAGGAGAAAGGCTACTACAACCATTGTAGTAGAGATGGGCATGATGAGGCCACTTGTTGGGCCTTACATCCAGATCTACGTCCAAAGAGGGACAAGAAGACCAGATAGACATCTTCGAGGGAGACAACCAGTCATGCAGTGTTGCAGGAAAATCTGCCACCAGGAGAACACCAACTACCAGAGAAAGGACAACTCGGTAAAGAGGACGTGTTCGGCAAAATGGTTGAACAAATGGGGAAAATCCTTTTGAGTTAGTCGAGAGTGGCCATATTTGTAAGTCACATGTTGCGATTTAGATCCCGTAGAAGGGTATTGTGTAAAAGTGATAATTGTTGATATCACTTCTTTTTCTGGAACATGTTGATATTGTTAGGCCTTGTGAGGTAGGTTGGGTAAGGGTTTCTTATTGTAAGTCCAATGGACATGAAACTTAATGTAATGAATTTTGGGGACCAAAAGTCTTTTCAGTTGGGAGGCGTGATCCGAATGGATCTAGGGAACATCAAAGAAGTTTCATAAGTGTCCTAGAACGCACATAAGTGTCCTAAGAGGCTCAAAATGGCCTCAACAGGCAGAAAAAGGGCAAAAATCAAAGTTCCCAAAACTCAATTAAAACAAAATGATCATGAAGAGCACATCGCTGTATTTCCAACGACGCAAATGACTCGTCAAACAGAGTTATGGATCAAAAGATATAAGCGGTCAAAGTTCTGGTCAACCCAGCCCAGTGAGCGGGGATGAGTCAACATCCGTACTGCTGATGTTAGCATCCATATGGATGACATCAACATCCATACAACCCAGGTGGAAAGCACAGAGAGTGACATGTGTCATGATGATGTCAGCATGCCACGTGGCAACACCAGAGGTTTCCACGTGTCACTCAAAATTCAGGCTTTTCAGGGCGCCACGTGGACGAGTAAAAATGTGCCACATGGCACTACTCAGAAGGTGCCACGTGTCCAAGATGACGTGGAGATGATGTCATCACACACAGGTGGGCAAATCAGATGTTGCCATGTGGCCCAATAGGGAGGTGCCATGTGGCACCCCCAAAATGCATAAGGAGACCTAGCGAATGAAAAATTAAAAAAATATATTAAACAGAACTCTGCCATATATGGCGGTAGTTCTGCTATATATGGCAGATCCACCATTTTAGCCATCCGCTAGCTATGCACCAAAAATAGCAAGAGTCCGCCAAATTCGCCCCCATTTTAGTGGCAGTTCCACTATATTTAGCAGATTTCGTCGTTTAAACCGCCGCCAAAGCTTTCACCATATTTAGCGGAGCGTGCCAAAAGGGGGAGTCTGTGGGATTAGACCCTGGAACCTCCCCAACATCGAGCGCCTAAATTAAGCTCCTCCAACCAACATGTCAACATATTCATTTATGATTTAACCGCCTGAAAATATTATATAAGCAAGATTTCGGTTCTGAGTTCGAGGAAGCGTGTGTATTCGGGACAGAACACACCAGCGCATGGAGTATTGAGCGCGATTGTACGGCCTTGTATGAACTGTACGGATTTTTGCACACAAACCGAGGCAAGGTTGCCTCTTTGGTCTGGAAAGTGCCCGACTCGGATCGAGGTGTGGAGACAATCATTTTTAGGTAAAATAACGCCATGGACGCAATGGTGATGTTAGTTTCATGATCTGAGCAAAACTTCAACAGTTTAATTCCAGAATGAGTCATTTATTACAAAGGCAGTGGCACGATAACCGAGGTAGAGGTGTCTCTTGGCTTTGAAAGTGTCTGACTTGGATGGAGACAATTTGACAGTCATTTTTGGGTAATTCGATGACGCGAATTCAATGACGAGATTTGTTTTTGCAGCAGAGCTTCATACCAGCAAGCTAAGTGCTGGGGAAGCTAATGTAAGCATGCTTTTTTTATTATGTTGTTTTGTCATTAAATGTTGCAGCATAGCATGCGTGTTATAGGTTTGAAGGAGCAGAGAGAAGTTGCAGCAAGGCAACAATATCAACTTATTCCTTCTATCTATTTTTTTATGATCTTCTTTCACATCAAATCAATCAGTTATATGTGACAGAGAAATTGTGGCACTTACATGACAAGTGGCCAACGAAGCAGTTCTGATTCTCGTGGGTTCCAGAATCTTTTGTATGGGCTACATATTTATGTTTTAGATATGAGCAACAAATCTAAGGCTTTTTATTGCTCCGTGTTGATGGGGGTCATATTTTATTCTTCATCTTTTTTATGTAATGAGTATGTGGGAATGATGTCCATGTCAGCATCATGGATGCCTCATGAGTAGAACTTGTGAAGTTGATACATTCCTGATCACATTCTGATCTCTTGTCGCTGTCATTGAAGAGAGACTTTGGCCTTACAACTTGTAAAGGAGAGATATCATTACATCGAGAAGAATAAAGCGGTCAAGTTTTGGAGCATGACCCGAAGAGGTAGCCCACTACAAGGGTGAACTCCATTTTCAAGTGAAATGTCTTATCCATTATGCGTATTATGTTCTTATGTTGTTTTTTTAGGAATTTCCGCACATAGGATGTTACAAGAAAGCATGACAAATTGCACATAAGGAAAACTAAAGAGGTTTTCATTCACTTCCAATTCAAGCACATAGACTTCAACTTTACCTTTAATTGTAATCGCTCAAGTAAAACGATCTATAACTGACCCTTTTGAAGGAGTGACAAAAACAACCAATTATTGGAAACTTATCGCTCCCAGGTTCAGATCACCCAAAACAATCAAAGCATTGATTTCCTTATCGGTTCTCCCCTATAGTTCTTTAGGGAGCATTGTAGCACTCTGGTGTTGTTATAACCAGAGCGTCGATTTTTCTTCATTTTGAAAAATTGTTGACTACCTTTGTACTGGGTGTGATTTTTGGGTATTTCCTTTTAACTCAAGACTCGTTTTGTCAGTTTATGTCTTATGTCAGACATGCAACTTGCTTTTTTTTAATAATTTTGATCTTTGATTGGATTTTATTCTATTTCCTTGTTAGGAAATCGCCCTCTTTCTTCAGATTTTGGGTTCATTTCGATACCTTTTCGTTCATCTGATCGATTGGAAATTGTTACAAGGAAACTCAAGGATCTCTTTACTGTTTTAATTGGTCTCTGATCTTCATATATTTCCAGAAATTTCTTAAGTGTGTTTTTTTGTTTTTGGTGATATTTTTGGACATTTTAGTTTGTTTTTTGCCTCTTATTAACTGTTGTGAGAGTGCCTTTTGTTTGTGTGAATCTTGCTTCCCATTGTCTAGAAGCTGCAATAGTGAAATCTTTTTTATTATTGGCATAAGAAGCATTAAACCAAATCAATTCACATTCATAATCAAACAAAATGATACTTTTTACGATTGGTTTTTGGATAGTGGAAACAATTTCTTTATGATTTAGCACTGAAATGGGTTCTTGTTGAAAACAAATTACATGAAAATTTTGCATTGTTGTGTTTGGTAGTGAAAGAAAGAAAACTCTTCTCCTTCCTGTAAATAGAAGTTCATCAAAAGAAACGTTTGCTTATCATTCTTTTACTTCTTTGGGATTCAAGTCGTAACATCATTAGTTTCACTCTCATTCACCTTTGTGTAAAAAACAACCAGTAAAATAAACACTAATTAAAAATCAATCTAGAAATTTTTTCTTTTTAGATTCTTCCACCAACATTAGACTAGGATTAACGCTTTGGATTAGGCTGTGAGTATAACTCTCCAAAGCATTCAAGACAAACTTAGCATCTTGCGATAGGGAGAGTAGATCTAATTTTAGTATAAGCATAGCTGGGATCCCCCTCTCACACAGGGGTTATACACGAGGTCACGTTCAGGAGGGAAATTAAGATTATCCCTCCGAGACTTAACCGTTCGCAGTAGTAAGATCATATTTTGGGGGTTCTTCTTGAGGTCCATCTGTCTTCATTTGGTATCGGTGCTTCATGAATTTCGAATCCGTTCGGGGTCCTCTGGAGTTCTATCGGTCCACTTGTCCTCAGTTCTCTTGAAGGATTTCAGACTTATTATCCTGCCCATACGTTCGGACTGGACTATCGACTGTACCCGCTTAGAGGCTGAATGCGAGTTGGTGTCCTTAGTAGATATAATATTTAGGGTCCTTAGACGAGGTGACAGTGAAGGGAAGTCTTCACTGTACTTGGAACAGACGTTGGTCAAACTCACTCGGGATCCTTGGAGGGTAAATCCCCGATTATTGTGTGGAAGCTTGCACCAAGGCATAAGTCCATTAAGCAGGTCACCAACGTAATTGTTCCACCTGCTCATATCCTAGCCCCTTCTCAATTTGGCCACACTATGTTGGATTTCATCACCAACTACTATGGTCATTGAGAGAAGGTTTTGTTTGCTTGTTGGTTTTTCTAGATTTTTAGCGCGTGTTGTTTGTTTACTTAATCGTTTTTCAAGATTGAGACTGTAGACAACAAAGGTCCATGTAGATCACGTAGGATGAAAGGGTTTCCTCCGGAAGTCTACAAACCCTTACCTCCTAATTCACCCAAAGACATTTATTGTGAAGAGGTAGAAAATCACTCAAATGCTGGGTGCGCTGCTACTCCTTTGTTAGTGAATCTTGAAAGCACCTTGGTTACGGTTGAGGATCCCATTCCTCATACTACCCCTGTGTCTGAAGTTCCTATCAATCCACTCCTTGTTCGATTGGACTCGTTCGATAACGTTATAGAAGAAGAAGTTCATGGTCTGCCATTGAGGCCATACACTGAGACACAGATGGAAGACACACAACACGATTATGATGAGTACACAACTCCTATCAGGTCTGCTGGCATGGTAAATCCACAACATAACCTGTTCGTTCCATATGGATAACTCCATCGGGAGGTGATCTTTATGAACATTTCAACTTTAGTTGACCAACTCTTGACCCTCTTGCCTTTGCTGGTGCCGAGGCAAGACCGTCCGATCAGACTATTGACTATCCCATCGAACAAGTAGTCAATCCTTCTTCTACATCAATACAAAACTAAAATAACGTTGGAGTTGTAATACCTAATCATACACAAGGTACTTCGACCGTTACTCCCACCACTACAACTTTTCAACCTACAACTCCTTATGTTCCACAGAATCCTGTTGGAACACCTATATATCATAGAATGCAGAACCCTTCCATACACACACAACCAACTGTGGGACAAATATCAACTGGGTGGAAACCATCGTCTAGTGGGCCTGTCCCTCTTGGGGGACAACCACCCTTGCACATACCCGATGGGGGGCAACCCAATTTTATTGGTCAAACCCCAGTTTTCACTCAAGGTATGGTAGGGGGACAACCCCTTTTTGTTGGAAACCCTTCACAATCCTGGGGAGCACCCCAAGGACGTACATTTCATTAACCTTATCAAGGAGGGCCATCATGCCCAAACCCATAAGGAGGAGTACCAAATCTCGTTCCTTCTGGATTATATTTTGGACAACCTTATCTGGGTGTCCCAAATCCCACCTGGGGTCCTCAAGGACAACAATCTTATCCTCCCCAAGGGTAAATTGTATACCCTACACAAGGAAAAATTGTTTATCCTCCACAACCTAATCAAATGACCTATCCTCCCTAGAACCAACCGGGTTTCCCTCCTTTTGTGAACGTTCCTCAACAATAATCGAATATTTCCTATATCGACCAACAACAGTCGTATATGGGATGTCCTACTGGATACAATTATCCACCTCAACCAGTTTATGGCCCTACTAGTGTCCTCATGCTGCACCAGTATCACCCTCAGGTTAACCAAAAACTACCATTCCTAGCCACGCTGGATCTACCAGACTTATCTCGGTTGAAGAATGATCCCATACTACATTTTCCTTTATGGTTGGTAATTCCTGCTAAGTTACCTTCTGACATCCCCAAATTTGATGGTAAACTTGGCGAAGACCCGAACAACCATGTTATGAAATTTCATATATGGTGTTCATCAAACTCATTTATGGATGATTCTATTTGATTGTGTCTTTTATAGCGCACACTCACGGGCTCAGGAGCCAAATGGTACATTGAACTCCAACATGGTACCTTTCAAGATTTCAACCCCCTAGCTATGGATTTTCTCACGCATTTTCAATTACCCATCCTTTATGAGACTAGTACAAAAATCTTGACTTCACTTCGTCAAACAAACTTCGTACATATCTCTGATCACATTCATGAGTGGAGACGACGACAAAGGTTGATCAAAGTGACCATTCCTGATCAATTATTGGCAGAATGGTTTACTAAATCTCTTTTACCCCCAATTACTCGTGACGTCGCCATGGGTGGTGTTGTCACTGAGGAAGAAGCCATTTCTCGCGCTCAGTACCTAGATTTGGTTTATTCCCAATCTGGTACAGTGTATGAGATGATACCAAATTCTCGCCGCACGTCCACCGATCCATCCAAACCATCTTCCACGACTCATGTAGATGGAATTATTGGTGTCGTAAAAACTCAATCTTCATCACAGTCGGTCGGCTCGGATATCGCTCCAGTTCTGCACCCGTCACCGATTCGACCTCACTCTCCTCTACCTCCCCCATGATTCAAATATCTGAGGTGAATGCAGTCCAATCTGCCTCTTCACAACAATTCGAGGGAAAGAAGAAAATGAAAAAATAAACCCAAAGAGAATAATAATAATAATCAAATCCAAAAACACAAACTCCACTGCCTGCTCCTGAAAAACAACCACAACGAAAACCGAAATTTCCATGTCTCATTTGTGGTGATGATCATTACACCCGAGACTGTCCTCATCACGACGACGTTGCAAAACTTTTCAAAGGGAATTCCCAACCCGTTGTGTTGACACAACCTTTTCCTCAACAATAGTCCATGGTTTCTCAAGCCCCTGCCCCTCTGATAGGGTGCAATCCCGATCATCCTCCTAGTGAGGAAGCCTCGTCAAGTGCCCATATTTATATGTTTAATGGGATTGTTTTAACCACTCACACCACAACGTATGACACACCGGCTAAACCTGATAAAGAGAAGGTCACTAATGGTACTACATCAGATCCATCTCCTGCCACCGTTACTCCTCCATATGGATCACTTCAGATTGAGAAACCTACTTTCGACTCCATTTTATGCCCTCCCAAGAGCACTATTCGAAAGTCGACTTCTAAAGCCCTAAAGTGATAGCTCTTTAGAGGTATTAATTAATTAATTATAATTGCATCTAAATATTTCTTCAACTATCTAAGAAGGAGGAAAACCGTTAGGGCCTAGAAGTGCCTACTCTCTAGTAGCTCACCTCCCCAAAAGTTGAATTTCAAGAAGACTTAAGTTACTACTCTTCTCAGATTCATCTTTTACTTGGATAACATAATAATTTTGTTTCTTACTCCAAATAATTTTTTATTGAACTCTTGACTCCATAACCCTTTAGAGGCACTAGTCTTTACATTCCTTTTGTAGAGAGATCAAACCAACACTCAAACCTTGAACTTACTAGCTTTCACTAACTAAAACTAACCCTAACCTAGCCTAGATCACTAATATATTTGTTTTTGTTACAAAAGATTGCTACAGCCATTTAACTGCAGAAAATGTTTTGCAAAATTGACTTTAAATGCTAACTAGACACTTCAGAAATTGCTTGTGAAAATTGATTATCATTTTGCCTAGTAGAAGCTACCATTTCATTGTCTTTTCAAGCAATTTTGAGGCATATTTCTTGTAGCTGTTATAAAATACTTATTGTTGTAAATTTTCATGTTGCTGCAATTTTATATCAGCCAACATATATTTGAAAGTTTCATTGTCTTATTGAAGCACTGACATCATTTTGTACTTGAAACTGCCATATTTTTTCTTGTTGTCTTGTTTTGGGCAGGTACACTTCAATTGTTACTTTTGTTTCATCTCTTGAGACATAAAAACCTTTTGATTTGAGTGACTTGTGAGAGGGGGGTATTCTTGCATCCTTGTCTTAGTTTCATCATCCCTTTAGGTCACTAGGGACGTCTCCCTTGCAGTAAACATAACATACTCCTAAACATAAAGGGGTCTCCTATTAATGTGACAATGATAGGTCACCCCCTTGTTATGTCAATCTTGCCTCACTTGCCTTGGGATTTGGGCAAGTACATATTGTGAGATAACAATACCTAAATATGAAGGGCCTTAAATAATTCGTCAATATACCATGAAATGCACATATTCATATGGAGATGTTACAAAATTTGGTAAGAACTTATGTAACATTCTTGATTTTGATCCTCAGAATAGTAATGTATATGTGTGCATGATGAATGGCTAAAAGTCCAATGATATAACATGTAATTGTACATTGAAAAACAATAAGAATACATCATAAGTTGTAGACGAAGAAGGACAAAATAATAGGGTGATACGATTCCACAAGAGAGGAAAGAAAGGGAGTTTAGGGGGATCGAGGGGCCAAAGAAAGATAATAGTATTTAATTGTGAGACTAAGTCCTTAAACCTTAAATTCATCAAACCTTTTCACATATAAGTCATTGGCTTTAGAGTTGTCAATTGAGTTTAGCTCAGGTGTAATGATTTTTATCCTCCCCGCCTGGATTCAATTCCCACAAGTAACATGTTGAGATCATAATGATTATATTTTTGTAATGGCTTCGAGACCTGTTGTTGACTAGCCTTGTGCCTTGAATATTCTAGGGTGTACCCTAGGTACTATCCTTGAAATGAGGGGAAGTACTCAGGGGTTTTCCCTGGGCTTTGTAACCTAGAAATTCTTTGACCTTGGAGTTAGTGGAAAGAGAGTTAAATGGGATTCTTATGAAGACATGTGGCTTCTCCCATTCATGCAAAATATAAACCGTGAATTTTGGTTATGCAAGGGAATCACCAATCATTTTACTATGGAGGTTGTCTCAGAACTTAAGCTGCCATGCGATGGTTGTAATAACATTATGGGAAATGGTTGTTATGAAAACTATAAACTATGCCCATGTGCAAGGGAAGTTAATGGCATCGAGTAAAATTAATTATAGTCCAAAATCCCTTGATTCCCTAGTATTGATATTTCCTGGTTGGTCTATGCTAGAGCCCTAGAGGGAAGTGGGATAGCATGAGGGACTGTGTGGTAGATAAGGGGATTCCATTCCTTGGGTTGTGCAAGTTGATGGGGAAAGAGAGTTGGTGGATTGGGATAGTTGTAAGAGTTTACATATTGTGAACTTATGGGAAATTGGGTTGTGTGTAGAGAGCTAGAACTATCCCTATGAGGTTTTTCCCTTGTGGAGTCATAGCCTTAGTTAGGGGGTGGCCTCGTTGCAAAGATATTAAGTGCAATAGGGAGCCTATGGTTGGGTGGATCACCATTCGTCTACAACCAGTTGACAGATAATTCCCAAAAATATAATCGTTATGATTCATTCATGATTACGTTGATTTAATGTTTTTAAGTTATGAATTGAATGTTGTTCTGCATGCATGCATAAGTTTACATATTTATCTATGATTGATTAATTATGCTTTGATTAGCCTACATTGTCATGTTTGCATGCATTAATTAATTTATATCAGAGCTATAAAATGTGGATTTTATCATAATTCGATGGTTGGGTATGTACCATAGTGGTATCATAGCATAATTTTAATTTAGCGAGATAAATCTGAAGTACCCCACCACATCGACAATGTTAGAGGGGTGGTTGGGTATGTTACAAAGTGGTAATAGAATATAATTTTAATTTACTAGGAGAAATTTGGAGTACTGCACCACCTCAATGGTGTTACAGGGGTGGTTGGATATGTTGGAGCCTCAAAAGGAAGTGGGATAGCCTAAGGGATTGCACAACAGAGAAGGGGATCCCATTTCTTAGGTTGTGTATGTTGATGAGGAAAGAGCGTTGGTGGATTGGGATAGTTGTAAAAATTTACATAATGTGAAATTATGGGAAATTGGGTTGTGTGTAGAGAACTAGAACCATCCTTAGGAATTTTCACCCTTGTGGCGTCATAGCCTTAGCTCCAGGGTGGTTTCATTGCATAGAGATTAATTGCAATAGAAATCCTTCCCAAAAATATAAGTGTTATGATTTATTCATGATTATGTTGATTTAATGCTTTTAAGTTATGAATTGAATGTTGTTTTGCATGCACGTATAAGTTTGCATTTGTATCTATGATTGATTAATTGTTTTTGCATGATCTTGCATTGTTATGTTTGCATGAATTAATCAATTCATAAGATGACATTCAGGAAATTATGGTATCGGAGATATAAATGTGGATTTAAGCCTAATTAGATGGTTGGGTATATACCAAAGTGGTATCTAAGCATAATTTTAATTTAGTGGGAGAAATTTGGAGTACCCCTGAGCTACGATCCAGGTCTTATGTACACATAGCTCAAGTTCTCTTAACTAAGGTGAGAAGGTAAGGTCACCCCCCCACCACCTCAAGAGTGTTACATGGATGGTTGGGTATGTTATGAAGTGGTATCAGAGCTATTAGTTATAAGACTGGGGTTGTTTGAGCTAGGAGTGGGCTATATTGGGATAAAATATAGTTTGTTGGATAGGTGTTTGACAAAATTCCTCAAGGAGAATAATTGGAGAAGTATTATGAATCCAAAAAGTGTTGGAAGGACAACTCAGATTCCTAAATTGGATTCATGTTAGAGTATGTAGAGGCACACTTGTATAAATTTGTGGTTTACGAAGTTCAGTTTCGTGAAAGAAATTCGGAAAACACATGAAAATATGGATTAAATTCCCTATAATGACATCAAATCAACAAGTCATGGATTTGAATTCGGTTGGAAGAGTGTGTGTGTATGAAGGCAAAGAGCTGATTAAACAACTGATAGGTTCATGCTTTGCAATTGATGAGTCGTAGATCTTGATCTAGTGTGCGAGCACATGTTCACCAAATGAAGGAATGGTTAGNCAACATCAATTAATGAGATCATGTAAAGTGGTATATAAGGACAAAGGGGTAGATGTGGCCCATAATAATCAATACTAATTATGATTATTATTATAAAGTAAAGTGGGAAAATGGTAAAGGGGGCCACAAAGACTTGAAATGGAAAGTAAGGAGGCAAGGGAGATGATATGGAAGAATGGGAATTAACACGTAGGACCTCAATGCCATATCAAGAACCATGTGTCATGCCTCGTTAGAAAATTTTAAATTTTGTTATAAAAAAATCTGGAGCCAAAATCTTATTTTGGCCATAAAATGAGCAAGGAAGCTCGAAATCAGGTGAAATTTCAAGTGTAAGTCTGTGATGATGAAGACTATAAAAGTGTGAGTGGGTGTCATTTCCTGATTTAGCTCCAAAATTCTAGAAAGTGTCAATCAATGGTTTTCAAAGAATAGGGTGGTACTCATTGCCAACAACCATGTTGATGGTGAAGTTTGGATAGTAAGGAATAAGAGCGGATGTGAAAAATCTAGTGGATAATTTGGCCAAATTCCAAAGGTTTTAGAGTGAAGATGTAGAAACAGGCTGAAATCCACTATTTTGGGAGATGTTTTGGTGATTTTGGAAATCTTCAATGGAGGAAAAGGGACCCAAGATCACCAATCTAGAAAAATCCTCCTACTTGATATCTGATGTCCTCAACAATCCATACAACTTTGTCTTATTGAAGTTTTCCCTAGTTTTCTCTACTTAAAAGATAGCGATTTTTACCAAAAATTGTAAGTCTGGAGAAAGTGCAAAAAGGGAAAAGTTGACAATTCCATATTAATGTAAAAAATGATTGGAGCATCAGATAATTAATATGAATGTTGCCCAGTATTCACAATCATAAATATTAATGCTTGATACAAATCTTATTTCTCACTAGATTTCCTTCTACAGGTGGCAGAAGTTGGTCTTCAATCTTGATTGTACCAATGAGAAAGTGCAAAAAATGGGAAAAGTTGGTGATTTCTGAGAGCTATAAATTTTACCTTCGAGCTTAGATTGGAAGACAAGTATAATCATTGGAAAGATAGTTCACGGGGGATTAGTTATGAAGGATTATATTTTGGATAAGTGCTACATGAGTTCTTTAGAATTTGGAGAGAAAAAGACTTGTAGCCTTAATCGACAAAAAAATGGCATTCCGCATATTTTCAAGAATTTGAAACAAAACGTTATAGATATGGAAATGAGGTGTCTCTAACAATTTTATTTGTATGCACTCTCTTGCAGAACTAGTGTTGCAACAAGAACAAGTAAAGATAAAAATTAAAGAGAACCATTGACGAGGAGACATGGAAGACAAACAGGGACCTTATAGTCATGAAGAAGAAGTTAGAGGCCTAAATTTTAGTGTAGGAAATGAGGAGACATAGTCTAGTGGCACAAAGAAAGAATTGAGTTAATAGAACTGGTAGAAACCATGAGGAGTTTGAATATGGAGCTGCAGAGTTGTAGAGATGATAATGAGAGGCGAGTAAAAGCTCAAGAGAAGCAAACATAGGTAAACACTTGACTGTTACATAGTTTAAATCAGTTGCAAAGGAAAATAAAGAATGGATCAAGTTCACGAAGTAGGAAAATATCATGCAAGGAAGGATAGTCATAGAAGATCCAGGTACTCAAGAAGTGCTATTAGAACTGAAAAACATCACTACTCACAAACTCATTCAACCAGATAGTCTTATGCATCTGAAGAATCAAAGAGTAGTCTGGGAGTGTCCGTAGTCAGACATCAAAGAAGAAGATATGATCGAGATAGTTTGCAAAGAGAGATTAGAAAGCATATGCCACCAACCTTTGATGGTGAAAACAAAATGGGTGAGGATGCTTAAGCCTAGTTTCTAAGGATAAGAAAGAATTTTTAGTTGCATAACTACTCATCCAATCTACAAGCCAAAATTGATATATACCATCTACAAGGAAAAACTTCCATGTGGTGGGACCAACTAATGAAAGTTAAGCACATCAATGAGAGAGGATTTATTAGAAGTAGTTCAAAAAGTATTTCCAGCAATAGTACTTTTCTAAGCACTATTATGACAAGAAGATGTAGGAGTTCTTTGAACTCAAGTTGGGAGATATGACCATGGAGGAATACAAGAATTTTTTTTTGGAGTTGCTAAGATATGCGAGCTATATTAAAAAAGAGAAGTTAAATATTAAAAGGTTCTTAAGTGGACTACTAGCATTTTACTGAAACAATATCCAATTTGATGAATGTAAGACCCTTGAAGAGATCATTTTGAAAGCCAAATATCTTTGTGATCAAAACAAAGGCAGAGAAGTTCTCCAGAAGTCTTGGAAGGATACAAAAATGGACCAAATGGATAAGAGGACAAAGGGATTCAAACCTCCTTTCTTTGGGAATAGTTCTAATATGTATCAACAAAGTTAGCCAACCTAAAGTGGATCTAAGATGGAAAAATCCTTGGGGAAAAGGGCAAGATAGCCAATCAAATGTTGGGGATGTGAAGGAGACCATTTGTACATAGATTATACTCACAAGAGAGACATAATGAGGACTATTCACAACATACAAAAGGTATCCACAAGAAGATGTGAGCAGAAACATTCCAAGAATATAGGCAGCCTTGGAAAATTGGCAGGCAAGCCATTAGTTAAACATGGTTGAGGTTGAAGGTAATATTTCCAATAAATCTATTGCAATTTTAATTGATTCAGGGGAAAATTATAATTACATTACCTTTAATTTGGTTGAACGATTTCATTTGAAGAGAAGTGAGCATGAGAAACCGTGATTGGTTCAACTAGATACAAGAACTAAAAGGAATATTATTGAGATTGTCAAAGGATATCCATTAAATATGATTGGTGTAAGCATTGTTGTAGATCTAACTATAATACCACTTGGCTCATATGATGTCCTCATTGGGATGGATTGGTTGGATGTGCATCATGTTGTTCTAATTTTTCATAAAAATACTTTTACTCGTCTTGATGAAGAAGGAAATCAAAGGATAGTGAAAGGAATTCGAAGACCTATTTCTACTAGGGAGATTTCATCCTTACAATTGAAGAGATGATTTAGGAAAGGATGTCAATTGTATGCAACTCATGTGGAAGATCCATCCAAGTGAAAAAAAACCCAAGTCTTGAGGACTTTCCAGTGTTACAAGAGTTTGCAGATGTGTTTGAAGATATACTAGGATTACCACCAAAAAGAGATATAGATTTCTCTATTGATTTAATGCCTAGAGTTGCACCAATATCCAAGACTCCATATATAAAGAGTACACCGGAATTGAAATAGTTAGAAATGAAATTAGAGGAATTGTTAAAGAAGAGACGTAAACACCCAAGTGTCTAGCCTTGGGGAGCACCAATACTCTTTGTGAAGAAGAAACATGGAACTTTGAGGTTGTGCATTGATTTTAGATGGTTGAACAAAGTCATTGTGAGGAATAAATATCATCTACCTAGAATTGATGACTTGTTTGACCAACTAAGGGTAGAAAATGTCTTCTCAAATATAGATTTGATATCAAGCTACCATCATGTAAGGATGAGGGAGGAAGACATTAGCAAGATAGATTTCAGAACCAAGTATGGGTGCTATGAATGTGTAGTGGTGACATTTGGACTAACAAATGCACCAACTACATTCATTTTTTTAATGAATGGTATATTTAGAGATTACTTGAATAGGTTTGTGATTATATTCCTAGATGACATTCTTATTTATTCCAAGCTAGAGGAGAAGAATGAACAACACTTGAGGTTGGTACTACAATTGCTAAGAGAGCATCAGTTGTATGCCAAAATAAATAAGTGTTATATTTATCAGAGGCAGATCCATTACATTGGACACATAATTTCAGAGGAGGAATAACAATAGATCCAAAGAATATTGAAGTTATTAGAGGATGGCCTACACCTAATAACATAACAAAGGTAAGGTCATTCATGGGCTTGTTGGATACTACAGGAGATTTGTAGAAGGCCTGTCCAAGATTACTCATCATGTTACATCTTTACATAAGAAGGGAATTAAATTTGAATGGACACCAAAGTGTGAAGGAAGTTTCCAAATGTTAAAGGAATTGCTTACTAGTGCACCGGTTCTCAATATTTTTAATCCAAATGAACATTTTGTGGTATGTGCATATGCTTGCAAAAAAGAACTTGGTGGAGTTCTTACTCATAATGGAGATGTGATTTGTTATCAGTCCAGGAAGATTAAAGAGCATGAGAAGAATTATGTCACACATGACTTAGAGCGTGTTTCCATAGTACATGCATTGAAAATGTGGAGACATTACTTAATGGGAAGGAAATTTGAGTTAAGGACATTACTTTAAAGGCTAGGCAGACAATATGGTTGGAATTTCTTAGTGAATATAACTTTGATATAAACATATTAAAGGGAGAGAGAATAAGGTTACTAATTTTAGCAAAAGAATACATACATTACATGATGCAACCATTAGCATGTGAAAATCATATTTTAAGAACATAATTCTAGAAGTTGTGATTTCAGATGAACATTACCTACATGCAAAAGAAGGACTACAACAAGAAAATGTACAACAAAAATATGAAGAGTATAAGTTGGAAGGAGATGCCACTCTTCTGTATAAAAATAGAGTGAATGTTCCTAATTATTTTGAATTAAAAAAATTGGTACTAAAAGAAATGCACAATGTTCCATATGATGGATACCAAAACACAATTGCAATAGTAAGAAGCCAATACTTTTGGCTAGGAATGAAAAAGGATGTTGTTGATTATATATCAAGGTTGAGCGTAGACATCCAACAGGTTTTCTACAACCATTACTAATTCCAGAGTGGAAATGGGAAGTGGTAATCGTTGATTTTATCACTAAGTTTCCCAAGACAACAAGGAAACATGATTCAATAATGGTAGTGGTGGAAAATTAACAAAATAAACTCACTTTATGTAACATACTTGACCCCTTAAGTGTCTTCTAAGGGATGGGGTGTCAATTTTTCTGTTTTTTCCAACTATTCATTTCTTCAATTAGACTTCATAAATTGGTTATGCTCATCCAGAGAGTTCTAATGACTATCACCACACTCAAAACCGAGCTCTGGATCATAAGTTATGGCTCCTTAAAGTTCTTATGTCTTTTTCAGTTATAATGCCACGTGGCTCCACGTCATGCATATCCATCCAATGTGGCACTACCATGTTGTGACATGTCACCCTTACGAGGATGTAGCAACTGATATGGGCTTTATCGTAGCACTTTCCACCTCATCCACCCGACCCTCGGCTTATCGAGCCCCGAAATCACGTCCCTTCTCATATTACATAACCCTCGAAAGGCCCGGTGTGATGTGATTTGGCGCCTAGGGTACAACGTCCCATCATATGATGCTAGTTTTCCATTGTGCCTTGGTTGAGTGATGTCATTCCACATCACGTCGGGTTGTCGGACTATCAGGCATCAGGGTGTTGGCTCTCCAGTATTTACTTAAGTTGGTTCATACTATGATATGGTATGAGTTAGCGCCTCGTACATGCAATTCTAAATCATAATTCCACCCATCTTTATCCATGGTGGGACATGTAGCCATTGGGCACCAGGACATTGACCCCTCCAAATTCTCCACACTTCAGAACTCTTCGGCAGTCCAGGGTCTGATTGACCCCCCCCTTAGATCCAATGGTCAAGAATTAACGGCGCCATCCTACATATGCTCGCTATCAACTGGACCCATGCTTGACACCTCAACGAATCCTGTGCAAACATGTCATGACACATGGCATGACACGTGGAACTCGTTTTCCCCATGGATCCCTGTCCAAATCAACCAAATCCAGGTGACACATGGCATCACCATGGGGTGACACATGGCCTTCCTTCGTCGTGACACATGGAACAATCACTAGGTGCCACGTGTATGAACCACTTCGTGACACGTGGCCCTGGACATCAGATATTGGGACTTTCCTGGCGTGGTATAACTTTGTATACTCTTGATATCTGATGTCCCGGTGATTACGAGATGGTTGATTAAGTTAATATTAGGATTAACAACTTCCGAGCTCACACACAATATCTATGACTGATATATCATGACCGATAGATCTAACGGTCATATTTGAAGGCACCTGTCCAATGATCTTAGCCCTCTATGGGCCCTTATTTAATTCCTCTGTGACTTAGGTGATAAAAATTGTCATCTATGTTACTACAACGTCAATTCTCTCTTGATATTTACCCACAGGATCTATGGCTAAGATCTCTCAGCTGGTAGATCCAACGACTAATATTTAAGGGCTTCAATTCCAGGCCTCCGTGTCCACTTGGGCTCACACTTGACACGTGGAACATTCGACATGTGACATGTCATCACCGGGCACTAGTTATCGGATTGTTCCAGACAAGGCTTAAGCTTTGAGAACTCCCAATGCCGAGGATTATGAAGTGATTAGCTAATTTAATCTTGGTGATTTCGAGGGGATTAATTAGGTTAACCTAGGAGTTATGACCCTTGATCTTTTCCACAAGGGCTACAACTAAGATGTCTCGCAGGTAGATCTAACGGTTATCACTTAAAGGTGCCAACGCAGGGTTTTGGGCCCGACTCGGCCCCACACGTGACTTGTGGACGAATTATCCTTCGCCACATAACATCCTCGATCGTGTTATCTTCCTACGTGGATTACACATCACGCGTGACATCAACTTCTTGTTCATGCCTATACATAATAAAGGGATTTGGAACTCTGCCCATCGGGAACCGACCTACCGGGCTATGCCAAACACTTTGAGGTTGGGAAAAAATCTAAGGTTCTGGGATCTGATTGACCCTGCTTGACCAAGATAAACGGTGGATATTTGGTTGTCCCTAGATGCGATGGTTCAAGTTTTAAGGCACTCATCTAAAGGCTTAAGCCTAACAAGGACCTATTCTTTACCCTCTCGTCAAACCAAATACTGACACTTGTCATTCCCAGGACACGTTGGCGGTCCTGCTGGCATGACACATCACGTTGGGAACATCCAAACAACTATAGACTTGGAAAACTTTCAGGGCCTAGTACTCCGATACCCCTGTTTCGATATCCCTCTTGAGCTTACTACGAGATTGATGATCGAGATATGTCGGCTTACTAGATCTGATGATTGTTATTTCTCTCCTACTCACATAGGTGTTTAAACATGTTTAGTTTATAGTTGAGTCCTAGCGATTCTGTAGTCTTGTGCTACATCAGTCTACAGGATGAATTTCTCAATTTCCTCGGGCTCTTTTAACGCATTAACCAACGAGCCATAAGCCTTCTACTAGACACTCAAATGAGGATCCCAAGTTCTGTGACCTTTCCAATTTATCAGAAGGGAAAAACATATGGTTATCATCCTTCGCTGGCCTCTCATAGATAGTATTACTAATAGATAAAATCTACTTGTGAAAAAATATAGGTAATTACCCCACTTTATGTGTGTGTGTGTGTGTGTGTGTGTTCATATATAAACAATTTGAAATGTATACAAAACATGTAATTTACAATTTCTATGTATTACAGCTACAACACTATAGTGTTAGAAAAGTATAATTGCCCAAATGCTCAGGATAATTACAGTTGTAAAAACCCATGGAAGAATTACTTGATTACAACTCCTAAAAAATTCTAATAGAGAGTTTACTGAAGCAAGTTAATAACAACAATTATTCATGACAATTACTCATAATAATTGCATAATAATACCCAACACAAGATTTCATACATTCTCATTCAACAATAAATTAAACAAGCACACAGTGGACACTTATCTAGTATAAATGAGCCACCAAATGCATGAAAAACTCTGACTTTCCTCCCAACCTTAGACTCTACTACCCACAAACTGACAGTAGGTCGCCCTCGAGTTGGGGCTTAAACTCCACTTGGGCAAGGAAATCCTATCCCAGAAGGTCTCTCAGCAACAACAATATTTCAATTCAGGTGCCAATTTCAACAACTAGTCTATAGTCTCTAATTTCCCCACATGCTTGTCCCACCCAGGAAGTGTGTCCCCTATGGTTGTGCCACTTCCTTACCAGGCTTCATCAACAAGCCATACATGAAGATTCCAATTTTTTGTAACTGCAACTTGGCACCTCTGGGAATAAAATTCCCTACAATTATCTTACCTGGAGAGAATGCACATGGGCTTGACAACCTACCTATTCAGCTTAACTCCCAACAAATCCCCCTTAAGCGTTCTTTAGTAAAAATGTAAAATATAGTATCAACACTTACAACCATGGGAATATGGTACCAAACATGGAGAGCATAAAAGTCCCCTCCAATGGATAGATCGAATGAGAAAAATGCATTGTTTTCTATTTTGTTTGCATGCCTATGGAGTGCCACTTTTCACCCCTTGAACTCTCCCTTGCACCCACTTGGTGATTTGTTCCCTCCCCCTTAGGAACTTCAGATAAAATCATGCTTATGACTTTTGTATTTGTTGGAAGCATTTGATTAATATTTCATTGGTTTAGCTCTCTTCCTAGATCTTTATCCCCCTTTTCCCATCTAGTAGAGGTTGGCCCCCTGTTAGGGTCCTAACCCGCACATAGGTAGATTAATATATTCGGATGTAATAAAGGTCAATATTAATAAGGCCTTTCAATAAAATAGAATAAGGTGGATGTAAGAAGACCTAATAGAAGCTTCCGCTTCTAGAAGGATCTTCCT
>SNQJ01S0004121.1:44865-56588 GCA_010110895.2 Picea sitchensis
ACTCTTTTTGTTAGGATGGTCTGCATGTAGTTGTGTTTTTCCATTAATTTCGAAATTAAAATACATAATACAAAACAAGCTCACTAGCCAAAAGAAGTTCCTGGCTCACCAACCTATGCGCATATCTATAATTACATTTCAATTGGGGTTCGAACTAGGGGTATTACACTTTATTCCAATTAAATTGATTCATATGGAAGCCAATATAACATAACTTTATATGAAAGAAATTGTTAGGTTGCATGGAGTACCTAAGGAACTTGTTTTAGATAGAGATCTAAAATTTACTTCACACTTTTGGAAGGGATTATTCAAGGGTACAAATTTGAATTTTAGTGAAACCTATCATCCACAAATATATGGGAAAAAAAGAGAGCTAATCAAGTGATTAAAGACATGTTAAAAATGTATGTGATGGATATTCCATTCAAGTGGGAAGAATACTTGCATTTAGTTGAATTTGCTTACAATGATGGATATCAATCTTCACTTGCAATGAGTCCATTTGAAGATTTATATGATAGAAAGTGCAATACTCCAATTAGTTGGGAAAATGAAGTAGATAGAGTAGTACTTGGACTAGAGTTGCTCAAAGCAATGGAAGAGAAAATGGATAAGATTAATCATAATCTCAAGAAAACAGAACACATGCAAATGAGTTATGTAGATAAAGGTAGGACACCAAGGGAATTTAAAGTTTGGGAGATTGTTTTTTGAAAGTGAAGCTAAAGAAAATTTCATTGAAGTTGGGAAGCTACACCAAGCTAGCAACATGTGCATGACCCCAACAATATCATTAACTGGACTTTGATTCAGGTGGAGCCCAAAGGCGATTTCTAGGTGCAACCAATGTATATACCTGGCATGAAGGTCATGGTGCTCAGGAACATAGTCATAGGGYAGACAAAGGTCCAATGGACCTACTACAACCCTAAAGAAGTGACCTAAGAGTTGGAGGATGCAATGCAAGAGGAATATCCACATTTGTTTTGATAATTTGATGTAAAGTGTATTGTATATAATAATGATGTGCACCAAGAATGACGAAAAATATAGAGGGATGGGAATGTAACATCTCCAGTTTTGATCCCAAGAATAGTAATGTATATGACTAAAATTCCACAAGAGGGAAAAGAAAAGGGGCTTATGGGGCTCAAGGAGGGGAAAAGAAAGATAATAATATTTTATTATGACCCTAATTTCTTAAACCTTAAATTCATCAAACCTTTTCTCTATAAGTCTTTGACCTTGGAATTAGTGGGAAAGAGAGATACTTGGGATTCTAATGAAGGCACACAAATTGTTGGACAGGCATTCTGGAAACAGTTTTGTAGTTTGGATACAAATTTGGGAGAAAATACTAAGTATAGGGAAAGTGCGCAGATGGAGGAAAGTGAGTGCGCAACTAAGGCACATCTAGGAGGACAATGCATAGAAGGAGGAAAGTGCATAGGAGGAAGACAACACACATAAAAAATAATAAATCCGACAATGGATAAAGCAAGAGAGCGGGAGAATAAAGCATGACAGAAGGATGACAACTAGAGAATCCAAAAATAGAAGAGCGACAGAAAAACAACATGCAGATTGAGAAGAAGAAGAAAGCAACCGAACAACCAGTTAACTGAGTTGGCTATACAATGTAATGGGTTGTTGGGAGGAACTAAGTAGTGTTTTAAGCCTTAGATTTTTATGTATAAATATGTAACAGGTTGGGAGATTAGGGGTTCTATGTTCTGGGAGGTTAAGTTCAGTTGGGTTATGTTCTATTATGTTCCATGTTGAGATATAGTCTATGATATGTATTGAGGGATTCCTCATTGTTTTGTGAAGGATGGGGTTCCCAGTGTAGTGGGTTTTTGGAATGTAACAGTTTGTGATGAGAAGAATGAATAAAGGAATTCCAAGGAGATGATATTGAATCATGTGTTGTGAGTCTTTTATATGTTTTACTTATGAAATATGGATGGTTGCATAGTAGAGTATATTTACCTCATGTTGAATGTTTGCACAATAAGAATAACTATTAAAGAAATGGAGTAATTGGACAGGATTGGGGAGCATCAACATCATCTGCACCTCGTATAGAAGATCACGTTGTGCTAAAGAAGCCAACAAGAAAGGTAAGCATGGTAACAAATTTTTTGAGGAGTTGTGTAGAGCTAATGAAGGATGAAACTGCATTGAGTACAATGTATGACATGATTGATCACTGCACACGAGGAAGGAAAGCTCTTGTTGCACAAAATATGGTAAACCAGGTACTGCGTAGGAAGAGAACCAATGAAGAATTTTGATTCAGTCCACATATTGGGGAGTATGATGTGGATAATGTCATTTTGGACTTGGGATCCGACATGAATGTTTTACCGAAGCAAACATGGGATATGATGGGAAAACCTAAGTTAGTATGGTCCCCTGTTAAATTAAGGCTCACAAATTAGAATAAAATGGTCCCAATTGTTCGACTGACAAGAGTACTTGTGAACATAGATGGGGTGCGCAACATGGCAGACTTTGAAGTTATTGAGATTGTGGACAACAATCAAACATATCCAGCATTGATGGGACTAGAATGGGATTTTGATAACTAGGCAATGATTAACTTGAAAAGGAGGGAGATGATATTCGAGGTTGGAGATTTGAAAGTTACTGCACCCTTGGACCCATCAGAAGGAAAGATATATATAGAACCAACAAGAATGGTTATGTCAGCCCATTCATTGTCGGGCTGAGGGTTATGTCAGCCCGACAATGAATGGTGCGCTAAGTTGGAGGAGTATCAGTTCATGCACATCAGATTCAGAGGAAGGTCTAGAGAATTGGCATGAGAGGATGCACAGAGTGTTAACTAGACGATGTGCACACATAAAATGATCCATGTGTTGGATTGGACCGGAGCTATGTGATTCACCCAGGTATGATGGATTAGCTTATATAAGCATGTTTGTAAAGGAATTTGAATTGCAGGTACCCAAACAAAAAATGTTGTTAGAACTTGATGTCATCTTAAAGGAGACTCTAGCTAGATGGTGGGTTGCACATAGAGAGGGGATAAAATATTGGCCACAATGCAACAGACTCGTGCAAATAAGGTTTAGCAATGAGGAAGAAAACAATGAGAAAAAGTATACAGGAGAGAGTGACCTAGTAAACCATGTTGAGAAGTGCAGGGATTTATGGAGTTCAATACCAAATATAGAATGAAAGAATAGATTTATACACACACTGGACACAATTCCAAAGAACTGGCATTTGGAATTGGAAATGTGCAGGGATATGACACGATGGGAAGAGTTGATTCATAGTTTTGGATTCACGTTCACATTCAAACATGAATCCCCATCTATAGATGCAACGTTATAGGTTATTCAAAGTAAAATTTTCTTAGAAGAAGGAACGATGGAGATAGTATCAGTGTGCAATGCGCACAGAGACAATGCAAATATCCACGCGTTATCGAAGTGATACAATGTAGCTAAGGATGAACATGATGAAGAAAATCCTAGAAATGCACAAGTACCTGAAACAGAAGGAGAATGAGCAGTAGAAGGGATAGAGATTGAGTTCGTTGCATACACATAGCCGATAAAGACGCAGAAGGTAAACATTGGGACAACACAGAATCCCAATTTTGTGCAGATAGGTGATTATTGGAGTGATGAGACAATAGAGAATATTGCAGACTTACTATGAGAATACCAAGACCTATTCCCAATGACATTTTTCAGAGATGAAGGGGATATCAGGAGACTTTGGTGAGATAAAGATTCCACTGAAACCAGGTGCTAAGCCAGTGTGCCAGAGGCCTTATAGGTTAAATCCAAAATACAAAGAGAAGGTGAAAGTTGAACTAGACAGGATGTTGGACGCAGGAATTATTGAACTAGTCGAGGAATCTGAATGGATTAGTCCAATAGTGGTGCAGGAAAAGAAGACATGAGGAATCATGATATGCGTGGATCTGAGGAAGCTAAATGATACATGTTTACATGATCCATTTTCAACACCATTCATAGATGATGTATTGGAGAATGTAGGAGGACAAGAGACTTATTCTTTTACAGATGGATTCTCCATGTACCATCATATAAGAATTGTGGAGGAGGATCAACACAAGACCACTTCTCCGATTGAGTGGGGGAGCTATCAATATACAGTTATTCCATTTGGATTGAAGAATGACCCAACAATGTTTTCTAGAGTAGTGGTTGCAACATTCAAGAAGTTCATCCATAAGTTCCTCGAAGTCTACTTGGATTATTGGACGATGTTCATGTTAAATTCGACAGCATCGACAGTCATTCTCCAATGAGAGGCCATATAGGCCACCCTGAGGCTAGCCAGTGAGATTTGGAGAATCAACCAGTCTTGTGAGGTATTGACAAAATCCAGGGGAAACATACAACCTCTGTGAGTCAAACCAAAAGTCAGGATGAACGAGGTGCTATGTGATTCTAATGCAAAAGTCAAGGGGAACGTACAACCTCGGTGAGCATAGACAGTCTAGTGCAAAAGTCAAGGGGAATGTACAACCTCTGTGAGCATAGATAGACTAGTGAAAAAGTCAAGGGGAACGTACAAACTCTGTGAGCCTATTCAAACCTTGTGATCCATCAACAAAAGTCAAGGCATCTAGCAATAGTTAGGTTGAATATAAAATTCCTATGAGCTCGAAACAAACAATATTCCTAATATTGCAAATGATATAATTTTATTGATCTAGTGCATTGGCACGTGTAACATTATCCACCATGAAGAGAATTTTGAATTGTCTTGTAAAGAGTCAAGTTGTAACTGAAGTCTTAAGTCTAGTTCAATTTTAGAACTAAAGTATAATGTTGAGTTGTAACTGAAGTCTTAAGTCTAGTTCTATTTTAGAACTAAAGTGTAATGTTGAGTTGCAACTGAAGTCTTAAGTCTAGTTCTATTTTAGAACTAAAGTGTAATGTTGAGTTGCATCTAAAGTCTTAAGTCTAGTTCTATTTTTGAACTAAAGTGTAATTCTGAGTTGTAACCAGTCTCAAGTCTAGTTCTAAGTTTGAACTAAAGCATACCAGTCTCAAGTCTAGTTCTATTTTCGAACTAAAGTATAATGTTGAGTTGTAACTAGTCTCAATTCTAGTTCTAAGTTCGAACTAAAGTATGAAGCCGAGTTATGATTAAATCATGCAAACATGTTACTATTTCGAGTCTCTCCTCTTCTCCTCTTCAACCTATATAAGCAGAGGTCGACCCTTCTCTTCAAAACAATTTTGATATGCAGGTTAAGGGAGAAGCAATAGAGGCAGACATATCAATGATAAAGAGGTAGCATACCAAAGCAACATATCAATATTGTATATCAACAATAGAGGTATCATATCAGAGGTGTATTTCAACAAGGTATTTTAGGTCTTTGTCAGGTCAGAGTCATCTTGGCAAGCTCTTTGAGAGTAGAACATTCATGGTGGATATTTGTAAGTGATCTTACATTATTAATGCAATAAAGGAATATCGTTTGTTGGGGGTTTCTCCCTATACAGGGTTTCCCTATGGTATATGTGTTGTTGATGTGCATGCTTACTCATCTACATAGTTATTTCTATTCGATTATGATTTGGAATTGTTGAAATGTATTAAGATGAAATCAAAGTGTTGAAGAAAATAAAATAATTAATCCGCATATGAAATAACACTCATAATTTAACATGGTATCGGAGCTTAGGGTGTGTTAAACGTGTTGAAGTGAAAAAACAAGTACACACAGATCCAATCCAGCTTTATTAAGTTTCCAGTGTGAGGTCCATGACATCCTCCATTTCAGTCAGGGCCGGGATAGGCTCGAAGGAGATACCAACTTCAATGTGTGGAAGCTCTGGATATCAAATATCTTGAAAGAGCATGATCTTGAGAAGTATGTGACCATAATGGTGGAGGAACCCACGAATAATGAAGGAAGAGTCAAGAAAAGGCCAAGAGAATCACCATTGACTCAGTAAAAGACAGTATAATGCCTGCAATGACTTCGTTAATGACTGTCAAGGACTGTATGGATACCTTGGTGAATATGTATGAGAAACAAGCTCCAAGTTAAAAGAGGACACTTAAGCACAAGCTTAAGTATTTGAAGATGGAGAAAGGTGAATTAGTGGCATATTTATGTTCCAGGATAGCCCAAATCAGATATCAGCTTTTGGTCATAGTGGTGACAGTGGACGATGATGATTTAGTGCAGGACATTTTTTACGGTCTTCCTTCTTCATGGGAGACCTTCTTATCCAGTGTAAGTGGGAGAGAGATTCAACCCACGTTTGAGAGGTTATGGCATGATTTCCTTCAGGAGGAGAGTCGCACAGCTACCAGGAGCGATCCAACGAAAGAAGAGCACTCAACTTTAGCATCCAGATTCAAGGGAAAGAAGAAAGGCTCTCAATGGAAGCCAAACACCAAAGGTACATTCAAAGGCAAGAATATTGATACATATAAGATTAAATGCTTTAGTTGTAATATGTTGGGTCATTTTTCTAAATATTGTTGGTTTAGAAAGAAATATCCAAGGAAAGGGAAACATCATGCCTCAACTGCTGAGGATGAAGAATCCAAAAGAAATCAGAAAAGTCCTTCTAATGAGAAACAAAATAGAAAAAAAAATTACTTGGTTTTTGCCTTATCCAGTTCAGTTTCCACGGGGCTGAAAAATTGGTTAGTAGACAATGGTGCATCAAATCACATGATAGGGTACAAGGAGATCCTCTAAGATTTCGAGAATGTTACAAGATAGAGGGAGTAGGTTCTATCTCCTTCAGATTGAAATCTGGGGCTAGACTTCATGTTGATGAAGTATTATATGTTCTAGGGCTCAAGAAGAAGCTACTATCAGTTGCAACCCTTGAGGACAAGGGTTATTGGGTGATCTTCAAGGACAAGAAAGCACTATTATGGGATAAAGGTAGCCACTTAAGTACAACATAACCCATTGGAAATCGTAGTGGAGGACTATACGTTGTGTCAGGACAGCCAGTTCAGGCATTGGCTCATGATGCGACTAGCTCCAGTGAGTTGTGGCATAGAAGACTTGGACATCTTCATTAAAAAGCTCTTCCAGATATACAGAACATGGTATGTGGCATGCCCTCTATTTCTCTTAGTAAAAATGAAATTTGTAAGGGATGCATGCTAGGTAAAAGTATAAAGAAAGAATTTCCTAGTAGTGACAATAGAGCTTAGGGCATCTTATATCTGGTTCATTATGATGTATGTGGTCCCATGTCATCTCCCTCACTCAATGGTTGTTTGTATTATGTCATTTTCATTGATGATTACTCAAGAAAATGTTGGATATAGTTCTTTAAACCTAAAAGTGACACATTTGATAAATTCAAAGAGTATAAAGCCTTCATTGAAAAGCATACAGGGAAACACATCAGAATACTTAGAATAGACAATGGAGGAGAGTTTGAATCTCTCCAGTTTGAGGATTTCTATAAGTTAGCAAGAATCAAGAGACAGTTGAATGTGCCATATAACCCTCAGCAAAATGGAGTTACTGAGAGGAAAAACAGGACAATTTGTGAGGCAACGAAAGCAATGATGTTTGAACAGGATCTTCCAAATTCTTTATGGGCAGAAGCTACCTCCACTGTCGTGTATATTCATAAAAGATGTCCACATTCTATCTTGAAGGACAAGACTCCTGAAGAGGTCTTCTCAAGGATCAAACCTGAAGTAGGGCATCTAAGGATATTTGGATGTCCTATGTATATTCATGTCCATAAGGAAAAGAGGACAAATATGGAACCCTCAGGCAAGAAAGGGTTTTTTGTGGGGTACAGTGAGAACTCCAAGGCTTACAGTATTTATGTACCAGGTCAGAGGCAAATAGAGGTAAGCAGAGATGTGACTTTCCATGAGGAAACCGCATTTAAGAAATCCAGAGAGCTTCAATAGGAATCAAAAGCAGTTCATCCAGCTTCACCCTCTTCTAAAAATGTAGAGTTAGATGATCAGAGGGAGGAACCTCTTGAAGGGCCAAGTAATGAGCCCCTAGAACCTATTGAAGTGTTAGAAATAACTCTTGAAGAACCTCCAGCCAAAAGGAAGCCAGGGTGGCTTAAAGAAATATTGCAAGAAGCAGAAAGGATAATTTCTCCCAAAGGAACTTTCAAGGAAAGGAAGAGGCCTCATAGGTTTGGAGGCTATGTTGCACTGATGAGCAACATTAGTGATTCCGAACCTTCTTCATTTGAATAATCAGATAAATCACAAGTATGGAAGGATTCCATGCTTGAGGAATACAGGTTTATTACAAAGAACAATGTTTCGGACATTGTGCCGAGGCCAAAAGACAAATCAATGGTTTCTTCCAAATGGATCTATAAGATCAAACATGCAGTTGATGGAAGTGTGGAAAAGTTCAAAGAAATATTTGTAGCCAGAGGTTTCACTCAGAAAGAAGGAATCGACTATGAAGATACTTTTTCCCCTGTAGCCAGGTATACCTCCATTCAAACTATTATTGATTTAGCTTTCGTTCTTGGTTGGAAGCTACATCAAATGGATGTAAAAAAACATTCGTGAATGGAAATATTGAATAGGAGGTCTTTGTGGAACAACCAGATGGTTTTGTACTGCATAAAAAAGGCACTCATGTATGCAAGCTAAGGAAGGCCTTGTATGGTCTTAAGCAGGCTCCCAGATTTTGGTATGACAGGATTGATGGCTTTCTTAAAAGCCTGGGCTTTCAGAAAAGCGATGTTGATGAAAATATGTACTTCAAGGTAAGAGGTAACCAACTTGTTATACTAATCCTATATGTTGATGATCTCTTTCTAACAAGATATGAAGGGCTAATAGCCTAGTGTAAGAGGGATCTAACCTCAAAATTTGAGATGAAAGACTTAGGCTTGATGCATTACTTCCTAGGATTGGAAGTGTGGCAAAGATAGGGCGAGATATTTTTGGCACAAGGAAAATACACAGTGGATGTACTAAAGAGGTTTGGTATGATGGATGGAAAATCCATGTTTACTCTGATGGTTACCAACCTGAGGAAGTTGCATGATTCTGATACAGGTTCAGATTTGGTGGATCCCACCATGTATAGGCAACTGATTGGATCATTGATGTACATGATCCACTAGGCCAGATATATGCTATGCAGTGATTGCAATGAGTTAGTTCATGACTGAAACGAGACATATACACTGGTTGGAAGCAAAGAACATCTTTAGATATCTCAGAGGGACCATAACTTATGGTCTGAGATATACATCTAGTGGTGGTTTATTTCTGCATCGGTATGAAGATGTTGACTGGGCAGGAAGCCCAGTGGATCGGAAGATTACTTCTGGATAATGATTCAATTTAGGATCCTCTATGATCTCTTGGTCAAGCCGAAAGTCGGGATCCATTGCACAAAGTACAACAAAGGCTGAGTACATTACAACAAGTGATGCTAGCAAGGAAGCAGTATGGCTCAGAAAATTGGTTTCCGGGTTGTTTGGTGAAAAGCTCGAGACGACGATGGTTCACTGTGATAATCAAAGTTGCATAAAATTGATAGAGAACTTGGTATTTCATGACAGATCAAAACATATTGACATGAGGTACCACTACATTCAAGACTTTCTCTAGAGAAAAACTGTAAAATTACAGTACATAGCCACGAGCGAGCAGGTAGCTGATAGCCCGACCAAGCCTCTTACCTCGAGACAATTTGTGCAGTTGAGAAGAAAGCTTGGTGTGGCTGAGAATGACTCCCTCGCTGAGAGGGAGTGTTAAATTTGGCAGTGTTATCCCCGATTTTTAGGGATAACTAGGAGATCATGTCTTGAGGCCCACAGGTCCTAGATATGGAGTACCGAGAGTAGGATTGACCTGAGCATGGCCCTGGAGGGCCCATCCTTTTCTTCTTCCATCAGTTTTTTCTTGTCAGCAACAACAACCTCCATCACCATCGACTTGGTATTGTATCAGAAGAGGTTCTTGCTCCATGAGGTAATTGGTCCAGGTATCATGGTATGTGTCACTTTTGATCATTGAAACCTTTAAATATATGCATCTGATTCCTTTTATCTCTAAAAATTGCTTGGATCTTACATTGGCCTACATGACCATGCTTGGGGAAATTGACTGGGTGCCCTAGCAAGTCTGTGTCCATAGGTCTTGGTTTTCCATTGGGGGGATTTCTGAAAAGCCATCATCCACTCCCATCATAGCACCACTGTTTCATCTTATCACCCACTCATCTATCCCATTCCCCTTGTCTGGGCATTGGGTTGACCTATTTGTAGGATTGCACTTTATCTCGTGGGAAGAAGGGATTAAAGGCCCAAAAGGTAAAAGCAGCTGGTAAAAGACAAAATCCTAGAAATGAAACCTCAAGATGCTTCACCCAGGGATCCCCGAGAAGGCAATAAAAGGCCTCTCATCAAGAAACAAGAGGGACCCAGAAAATAACAAACAAGACCTAGTCAGAGGATAGGGGGTCTCATCACAAACCAACCTATTAGGTTCATGGGTACCTAACAGTATGACATTGCCACCATCTGGTTACCAAGCCAAGGCAGTGACCTTTGGTTGCATGGCCAAGGGAAAGGGGGTCTCATCACGAGCCAACCTTCTCATATCTGTGAAAGTACTTGTGGGTAACATTGTCAGCTCTGGTCACCATGCCAAGGTAGTGTCCTCTGGTTAGCCCTTGAATAAAAAGAAAAAGAAGAAGAAAAAGCAAATAAAAGAATAAAGCAAGAAAACGAATAAAGGCAAGAACGAGCTTGGAAAAAATGCATCCATGACAGGTACAGCTCGCCTTCTACAAAGGCACCCATAGATAACATTATGCATCCTTGGCCTTCACTGCACCCACATGTCTGGACATCCCCTAGCCACATCACCTCACTTACATGGCTTGGATGAAATCTTCCTGGAAAATTTCCTTTTCTTGTGGACACTAGCCCAATAGGACGTCTTGTTTTTTTCTCCAATCTTCTATTGCGGGTTTTTGTAATGTCTTTGAGCTATTGACTGATGTATTAGGGTTTTTATGCATATGTTTAATAATATTGATGATGAGATGTGATTAAAATTGCTATGATCCCGGTGACTGATGAGCCCATGGAGGGCATAGCTTTTGATGTGTAGGACCATGCCCGACGGACAGGTACCATTTGGACCGGTACACATGGGGAGATGACTAGTTCAGACCTCCATGGGGATGAAGAGCCCACCAGATGGATGTTGAGACCCCATCAGGGGGTAGAGACAGGATGGAGATGGATTAGGGATTTTGCATCGGAAAGGAAGAGGGTTTTCCATCAAAGGCACTCCGACAGGACTAGACCTTGGGGGAATGACCCTTTTTAAGTGGAACGCCAGCCTTGGAAGGCTTGGGACATATCCATCTTCACCATGACGTCATCCAGCTTCATGGATGCTTTTGGAGGCAGACTGGACATAAGTGGCATGTGTGGCATGTTGGAGAGGCCCATGGGGGGCTAACGTTTTACTCCTTGGTGTCTCATTTTCCCTAGAAAGGGCTAGCTCCTCCCTTGAAGGGGATTTTACTCTCATTTTACTTGATTGGGGTTTTTTACCTAGCATTTAATGTAAAAATAGTATGATTTTGACATTATGGCCTTGTCGGCCTTTTTATGACCTAAAAGGTAAAATTAGGTCATTGATACACTATATATTGAGGGTTTTGACTCTCATTTTGATCATCAATTATCACTCACTCATAG
>SNQJ01S0004121.1:57366-74338 GCA_010110895.2 Picea sitchensis
TTTTAGGGTTTGATGAAAGAGCCTTTCCTTAGCAACACTCTCCCTCTTAAACCCTCCTGTCTTGACTTTATGAGCTAGTCGTTTTTTCCCCTTACTTCCTTCAGCTTCTGCGTCCTTCACTTAACTGACTCCATCTTCCCTTTTTAAGGCACTGTTCTCCAATACCCCTTGTGCTGAAGTGAATTTGGTCATAAACAAACTCTTTAAGCCTTTTGAAACCCTAACTATACTAACCCTAAACCCTAATAACTCTGGACTGCTGACATCACCCTTGGTTATTTCATCTTGATGCAACAACGTTTCACTTTCTAAGAAATTGAATGATAGTTGAAGGCATTAATTGATTAAAAAGGTTGTTTTTTGTATTGAATGTTGTATCATTCTAGTATTTATTGATGAAGTGACATTACTTCCATTACCATTTTGTAAACATTGACTTCGTCAACATTTACTTTTAATTGCTCATTTTGAATATCAGATAGTCTTTAATATACTTGAAGTACTAACTAGGATTGCACGTTTTAGTTTCCTTGTTGTATTGTCTCAAGCAGGTGCTTTTATTTTCTTTGGTTATAATTTATTATTGGTTGTTTAGCTGGGACTATCTGATTGGCGGTGATCTGTGAAAGGGGGAAGTTGTTCTTGTTCTATTATCCTTTTCCCTTTCAAAACCCCACATCACCGGGGACGTCTCCCCTGGGCCTAGCCTTCCTAAATAAAAAGAGCCTTCCCATCATGGTGACATTGGGTGGGATATGTTCTTGTTACGCCAGTTTGTCCCTCTACCTTATAGCCTTTTATCCTAGCTACAAACTGTGCGATAACATTTTGGCGCCGTTGTCGGGGAACACTTAGTCAATTCTCCTCAAACGACAAATCTTTTTGGTAAGCCTTGCCTCAAGAAACTTATCTTACAAGCTTACCTGGCGACTCCACTGGGGTGTTTTCCCTTTTTGATAGTTTCAAGTAAACTATCTAGCGACTCCACAAACTAAAAATATGTTCAATAATCCTCCTTTGTCTTTTAGAAATAAGCCTCCCAAGAACTCTCTTGTTGTCAAATCACTCTTCGGGAAGAGCCTTCCTTTAAGAATCATGTCTAGCTCTCAGACCGCTACAATGAACCCAACCAACAATCAAAGACAATGGTCATCTACTCTTTTCAAACCATTAGACATGTCAGCCATACCAGGCTACCATATTCAAATGCCACCCAAGTATGAGAAGTGGTTGCCTAAATTTATCGGTACTAATGCAATCAGTGTCGAAGAGCACATGAGCAATTAGTGATGATGCTGAAGATCTAGTCATGAAGTTGTTCTCCACTACTCTTTATGATGCCTCAAGGCGTTGGTACTTAAGCCTTCCTGATGGAAGCATCAAAACCATGTATAGACTTGAAGAGGCCTTTCTCAAAAGATAGAGTGTCAAAGAAGACCCTAATATGCTCCTCACCCGACTGAATAACCTTGCCAAATATGAAAATGAGTCCATCCGGGAGTTCCATACTAGATTTGAGACTTTGTTGCAAAGGATTCCCACAAGCCATCATCCAAAAGATGACTACCTCATCCATGTTTACACCAGATCTTTCAATGGCCAACTAGGGTATCTTCTTAGAGATAAAAACCCCCAGTCCATTCAGGAATCTCAAGAGCTCACTACTAAAATAGAGAGGAACCTCCTTTCATACAAGATTGAGCCTTTTGCTAACCCAAGGGGGAGAATAGACACTAAACCAAAAATAGTTCATAATGTTGAGCCTACTTCAGATCTATGTACCAATATCACCAAGCTGCAAGCCTCCATGGATGGTATCATAAAAAATCAAGAGGAAATGATGAGAAGGATTGTCAAATTGGAAAGATCTCAAACCCAAGCACCCAGGGTCCTGTATAAAGGGAAATTCCAGAAAGGAGGCCAATTTTATAAACCAAAGAATGATCATAAAGTTCCAAACACCTTGGCCCCTGCAATCATTGTTGATGAAAATCCTTGGTGCCTAGAATGTAATGAAGCACATTGGGAGAATGAGTGCCCTTACAATAGTGGCCATCAACAAGTCAACAACATGGATTGTTTCATGGATTTTCCTCAAATAAATATCATCGATGCAAAACATCAAGAAGTTGTAAAAGAATCATCCAAATCAACAAGGATGGCAGTAATAAACAACTTGGATCAAGAATCACGAGAGAAGCTAAAGAAACAAGAATTTCAGGTTTACAGAAGAAAGAACTTGAAACAACCTGTTGTTGATTAGGCAAAGCCCCCACCCTTGGAAATACTTCTTCCCAAAACATCCAAGGCTGGTAAGGTTGACCTAAACTTTGACTTCGAAGGAGCATTATAAAAAATGCATGTAACGCCCCCCTGAGAGAAGCAATCAATATCCCATCCATCAAGGAACGCTTTGAAGCTTTCTTTTTGGGATCAGATGAACCCATGGACCCCCCTATTATGTTACAAGCTGATCACTTTAGGGTCCAATATGGTGATAACCCTCCTTTCTTCATGACGTTGGCAATGAATGACAAGAACCTCAACAATTTCATGATAGATACAGGTGTTGGTGCCAACATGATGTCACTCAAAGTCATGCGACAAGTGGGTTTGAAGGTCACACGATGTTATATAAATGTATGTGGTTTCGAATCTAAATCCATACCCACACACGGGGTGGTTGAGAATGTGGAGGTTTGCTTGAAGGAGTACCGAGAGAAGATAGTCCACATTGACATCGTGGTAGTTGATGTCCCGGATGTGTGGGGAATGTTGTTATCTAGGAAGTTTGCTGCAATGTTGGGTGGCACCCTTGAGATGGACCTCACATTCTTACAATTGCCTTTGAAAAATGGAACAATAGGTTGTCTCCTCAATTTGCCAATAATCGGGGACCATGTGCAAGATATTACTCACCCCGTAAATAATAACAAAGCACAAGATGAGATGATACAAACTCTTCAAAAGTATTCTCCAGAAGATATCCCATTTGCAACAGAAGAGGACTTTGATCAGATCAAATGGCCCAAGAAAGAACAATACCAACAACTCCTAGATGAATTCAAGAACAAAGAGATTGGGACAGTGAAGATATTAAATAAACATGAAGATAATGTACAAATTCACCCATCTCAACAGGAAGTGTTTACAACAGAATCCCACCCTCCTCCCTTAGCACAATACACCAGGGTTGTCCAAGGAATGACCAAATACAAAGTCATAAAGTACAAGGAAGGAGACATGGTATGGATGTGGGATATCTAGAAAGGAGAGCCAACTAATGTAAAAGGAAGCACTCAGTCATGGCTCAGACCCTTCAAAGTTGGAATGGAATCAGTTAACGACTCATATTACCTATCCACTCTAGAGGGAAGAAGGCACCCATTACCTATCAACGGGCACCTCCTCAAACCCCACCAAGGTGGGGGGAACTGATTTCACAGGTAAGTGCAGGTAAGTAGGCATTTTGTATTCATGTATTATACCATTTGCATTATTGATTGTTTTCTTTCAGTTCATATATATATATATATATATGTATGTTGGGGTGGAATTACCGCCCCATTTTTGTTACTGATGCCCCTATCGAGATTGAGCATGTCTGCAGGTTATTCCATAGATGCTGAGGTTCTCATGTGCTCTACAGTGAGCACAAGTCCCCGAGTTGGAGCCAGATGTTATCCCCGATTTTTAGGGATAACTAGGAGATCATGTCTCGAGGCCCACAGGTCCTAGACATGGAGTACTGAGGGCAGGATTGACCTGAGCATTACCCTGGAGGGTCCATCCTTTTCTTCTTCCATCAACTTTGTCTTGTCAGCAACAACAACATCCATCACCATCGGCTTGGTCTTGTATCGGAAGAGGTTCTTGCTCCATGAGGTAATTGGTCCAGGTATCATGGTATGTGTCACTTTTGATCATTGAAACCTTTAAATATATGCATATGATTCCTTTTATCTCTAACAACTGCTTGGATCTTACATTAGCCTACATGACCATGCTTGGGGAAATTGACTAGGTGCCCTAGCAAGCCTGTGCCCATAGGTCTTGGTTTGCCACTGGGGGAATTTCTGAAAAGCCATCATCCGCTCCCATCATAGCACCATTGTTTCATCTTATCACCCACTCATCTATCCCATTCCCCTTGTCTGGGCATTGGGTTGACCTATTTGTAGGATTGCACCTTATCTCATGGGAAGAAGGGATTAAAGGCCCAGAAGGTAAAAGCAGTTGGTAAAAGACAAAATCCTAGAAATGAAACCTCGAGATGCTTCACCTAGGGATCCCCGAGAAGGCAATACAAGGCCTCTCAGCAAGAAACAAGAGGGACCCAGAAAATAACAAACAAGACCTAGTCATAGGATAAGGGGTCTCATCACGAGCCAGCCTATTAGGTTCATGGGTACCTAACAGTATGACATTTCCACCATTTGGTTACCATGCCAGGGCAGTGACCTTTGGTTTCATGGCCAAGGGAAAGGGGGTCTCATCACAAGCCAGCCTTCTCATCTCTATGAAAGTACTTGTGGGTAACGTTGTCATCTCTGGTCACCATGCCAAGGCAATGTCCTCTGGTTATCCCTTGAATAAAAAGAAAAAATAGAAGAAAAAGCAAATCAAAGAATAAAGCAAGAAAAAGAATGAAGGCAAGAACATGCATGGAAAAAATTCATCCATGACAGGTACATCTCACCTTCTACAAAGGCACCCACAGATAACATTATGCATCCGTGGCCCTCACTACACCCACATGTATGGACATCCCCTAGCCACATCACCTCACTTACATGGCTTGGATGAAATCTTCCTGGAAACTTTCCTTTTCTTGTGGACACTAGCCCAATAGGACGTCTTGTCTTTTTCTCCAATCTTGTATTGTAGGTTTTTGTAATGTCTTTAAGCTATTGATTGATGTATTAGGGTTTTTATGCATATATTTAATAATATTGATGATGAGAGTTGATTAACATTTCTATTATATCGGTGACTGATGAGCCCATGGAGGGTGTAGCTTTTGATGTGCAGGACCATGCATGACGGACAGGTACCATTTGGACCGGTACACATGGGGAGATGACCAGTTTGGACCTCCATGGGGCTGAAGAGCCCACCAGATGGATGTTGAGACCTCATCAAGGGGTAGAGACAGGATGGAGATGGATCAAGGATTTTTCACCAGAAAGGAAGAGGACGTTCCATCATAGGCACTCTGACAGGACTAGAAATGGGGGGAATGACCCCTTTTCATTGGAACGCCAGCTTTGGAAGGCTTGGGACATCTCCATCTTCACCATGACATCATCCAGCTTCATGGATGCTTTTGGAGGCAGACTGGGCAGCGGTGGCACGTGTGGCATGTTGGAGAGGCCCCTGGGGGGCTAATGTTTTGCTCCTTGGTGYCTCATTTTACCTAGAAAGGGCTAGTGCCTCCCTTGAAGGGGATTTTACTCTCATTTTACTTTATTAGGGATTTTTACCTAGCATTTAATGTAAAAACAATATGATTTTGACATTATGGCCTTGTCGACCTTTTTATGACCTAAAAGGTAAAATTAGGTCATTGATACACTATATATTGAGGGTTTTGACTCTCATTTTGATCATCAATTATCACTCACTCATAGTGAGGTCTGATTTTTAGCGCCCTATTGGGGTTTTTTGGCTGAAATAAGTGATGTGCATTGGTTGAAGGAAGATATTTTTGGCATTATATGGTGTTTCTCTTGAAGGAAGGTTTACAACTAGGGTTTGCATGATTATTTCCTGATGACTTGTAATTATTTTCGGCAAAACTTCTTGATTGAATGGTTGTAGTTTAATTTCTTGCACTTATTTATAAATCTTGCTAAATCAAAACCCTAGGGGACAAACACACAAGTAGGTCGTTGTCTCATGTCCACTGATAGAGAAGCTTTAAGCCATTGAAGAGGAAAGAGAGAGCCTAGCCATAGCTACACTCCTTTTTCCTTCTTCCTTTATGCTAGCCATACCAGTTTGACTTCAAGAGGAAGAGGAAATCCCAGGCCTAGGTTATCTACACCTAGGGCCGTTTTCTTTTAGGGTTTGATGAAAGAGCCTTTCCTTAGCAACACTCTCCCTCTTAAACCCTCTTGTCTTGACTTTATGAGCTAGTCGTTTTTGCCCCTTACTTCCTTTAGCTTCTGCGTCCTTCACTTAACTGACTCCATATTCCTTTTTAAGGCACTGACCTCCAAGACCCCTTGCGCTAAAGTGAATTTGGTCATAAACAAACTCTTTAAGCCTTTTGAAACCCTAACTATACTAACCCTAAACTCTACTAACCCTGGACTGCTGACATCACCCTTGGTTATTTCATCTTGATGCAGCAACGTTTCACTTTCTAAGCAATTGAATGATAGTTGAAGGCATTAATTGATTAAAGAGGTTGTTTGTTGTATTGAATGTTGTATCATTCTAGTATTTATTGATGAAGTGACATTACTGCCATTACCATTTTGTAAACATTGACTTCGTCAACATTTACTTTTAATTGCTCATTTTGAATATCAGATAGTCTTTAATATACTTGAAGTACTAACCAAGATTGCACGTTTCAGTTTCCTTGTTGTATTGTCTCAAGCAGGTGCTTTTCTTTTCTTTGGTTATACTTTATTATTGGTTGTTTAGCCAGGACTATCTGATTGGTGGTGATCTGTGAAAGGGGGAAGTTGTTCTTGTCCTATTATCCTTTGCCCTTTCAAAACCCCAGGTCACCAGGGACGTCTCCCCTGGGCCTAGCCTCCCTAAATAGAAAGAGCCTTCCCATCATGGTGACATTGGGTGGGATAGGTTCCTGTTACGCTAGTTTGGCCCTCTACCTTATAGCCTTTTATCCTAGCTACAAATTGTGCGATAACATGCAACATCGACAATCATTCTCCAATGAGAGGCCACATGGGCCACCCTGAGGCTAGCCAGGGAGATTTGGAGAGTCAACCAGTCGTGTGAGGCATTGACAAAATCCAGGGAGAACGTATAACCTCTGTGAGTCAAACCAAAAGTCAGGATGAACGAGATGCTATGTGAGTCTAATGAAAAAGTCAGGGGGAACGTACAACCTCGGTGAGCATAGATAGTCTAGTGCAAAAGTCAGGGGGAACGTACAACCTCTATGAGCATAGACAGACTAGTGCAAAAGTTAGGGGAAACGTACAACCTCTATGAGCCTAGTCAAACCTTGTGAGCCATGAGAAAAAGTCAAGGCATCTAGCAAAATTTAGGTTGAATATAAAATTCCTATGAGTTAGAAACAAACGATATTCCTAATATTGCAAATGATATAAATGTATTGATCTAGTCAGGTGGCAGGTGTAACATTATCCACCATGAAGAGAATTTTGAATTTCCTTGTAAAGAGTCAAGTTGTAACTGAAATCTTAAGTCTAGTTCTATTTTAGAACTAAAGTGCAATGTTGAGTTGTAACCGAAGTCTTAAGTCTAGTTATATTTTATAACTAAAGTGTAATGTTGAGTTGCAATTGAAGTCTTAATTCTAGTTCTATTTTAGAACTAAAGTGTAATGTTGAGTTGCAACTAAAATCTTAAGTTTAGTTCTATTTTTGAACTAAAGTGTAATGTTGAGTTGTAACCAGTCTCAAGTCTAGTTCTAAATTCGAACTAAAACATACCAGTCTCAAGTCTAGTTCTATTTTCAAACTAAAGTATAATGTTGAGTTGTAACCAGTCTCAATTCTAGTTCTAAGTTCAAACTAAAGTATGAAGTTGAGTTATGATTAACTCATGCAAACAGGTTATTGTTTCGAGTCTCTCTTCTTCTCCTCTTCAACCTATATAAGTAGAGGTCGACCCCTCTCTTCAAAAAAAATTTGATATGCAGGTTAAGGGAGAAGCAATAGAAGCAGACATATCAATGATAAAGAGGAATCATACCAAAGCAACATATCAGTGTTGTATATCAACAATAGAGGTAGCATATTAGAGGTGTATTTCAACAAGGTATTTTAGGTCTTTGTCAGGTCAGATTCATATTGGAAAGCTCGGTAAGGGAAGAACATTCATGGTGGATATTTGTAAGTGATCTTACATTATTAATGCAATAAAGGAATATCGTTTGCTGGGGGTTTTCTCCCTGTACAGGGTTTCCCTGGGGTATATGTGTTGTTGATGTGCATGCTTACTCATCTACATAGTTATTGCTATTCGATTATGATTTGGAATTCTTGAAGTGTATTAAGTTGGAATCAAAGTGTTGAAGAAAATAAAAGAATTAATGCGCATAAGAAACCAAGCTCATAATTTAAAAATTCAGTCTACTAAAGCACCATATACAAGTCCTTAGGTTGATGTTGGATAGGTGTAGATAGTGTTAGATTTCACTAAAATTGAAGAAGTTCATTTTTTGCGCACCATTTGGAATTTTGTTGGGACATGTAGTGTGCAAACATGGACTATTAGTAGATCCAGATAAGATCACAGTAATTCTGGAGTTGGAACCCCCTACATCAGTTATAAAACTAAGGGAAACATTGGGTCATAAATGTTATTATAGGAAATTTGTCAAAGGATATGTGCAGATCACAACACTGATGTAAAAGTTACTGAAGAAGGAAGTGAAGTTTCAATGGAACAAGGACTGTCATAAGGGGTTGGACACCTTGAAATAGAAACTAACAACAATGATGATTTTGATATTTCTGGATTGGAACAAAGAGTTCCATCTACATGTAGATGCATTGTCGATAGTATTGGGCGCAGTGTTGTCACAACCAATGGAAGGGGACATAGATCATCCAATTGCCCAGTTTTGTTACAACCAATGGAAGGGGACATAGATCATCCAATCGCTTTTGCAAGTATGAAATTGTCTATAGCGGAGAATAATTATACTACCACATAATAAGAAGGATTGTCATTGGTATATGCACTACAAAATTTCAGACATCACTGATTTGGGTCTCACTTTAAGATGTATACAGACCATTCTGCATTAAAATACTTAGTCAGTAAGCCAGTGTTGAGAGGGATAATATGCAGATGAATATTATTGTTTCAGGAATATGACTTTGAGGTTGTAGTGAAACTACGGAAGCTGAATTTAGGACTAGATCATCTATCGCTCATATTGTCAAGTGAAGATGCAGGAAATTTAGATGACAACTTACCAGATGGACATTTGTTTACAGTGAAGATGGTGGATGATTACTTCTCGGACATCATAGAGTTTCTAAGTACATGCATGGCTCCATTAGGGATGACAGTAGCGTAGAAGAAACAACTAGTAGTGAAAGAAACAGATTATCAATTGATTGCAGGGAATTTATATAAGTTGGGAGCAGATGGAATATTCAGACGTTGCGTATTGGAACACGAGAGACCAATGATACTTGAAGAAGCGCATGACAAGATTGTAGGAGGACATTATGTAGGGAGAGAAACTGCACAAAATATTTTGTGTGCGGGACTTTGGTGGCTAACACTTCGCAGAGATATGAAGGAATACTGTCAGTTATGTGATGTATGTCAAAGAGTGGGAAAGTCGTCTAGGAGAGATGAAATTCCTTTAAATACATAGGTTACGTTGCAAGCATTTGATAAGTGGGCCATAGACTTTGTAGGACCAATCAATCCACAAGAAATAATATCAGGAGAAACGTACATTATCACTACGACATAGTATTTGGAAAGATGGGCAGAAACAACCCCAGTTATAGATTGCACCGCAAAGACTACTGCGAGGTTTTTGTTTGAGAATATAGTTAGAATATTTGGATGTCCCCGCATATTACTCAGTGATCAAGGAACACACTTTTTGAATAAGACAATTACAACATTTATGAGGAGTTCCTAATCCATCATTAGAAGAGTACCCTGTATCATCCTTAGGCTAATGGAACAATGGAGGCTTTCAATAAAATCTTGTAAAATGCCTTGACCAAAATTTGTAATGTAGGGAGAGACGATTGGGACTTAAGAGTTCCCACAATACTATGGGTGTACAAGATGACAAGTAAGAAGTTGATAGGTCAGACACCTTTCATACCGGTCTATGGGTAGGAAGCAATGATGTCAATGGAGTTCATTCTACCTAGCCTACACATTGTAGCAATCATTATTTTGTCAGACATTGGCGCACTAGAAGAGATATTGGAACACTTGGTACAACTTGAGGAAGATCAGTTTGTTGCAGGTTTTCATCAGCAAGTTTATAAGGCCAGAGGGAAAGCTTGGCATGATCGACACATCAAACATAAAAAGTTTCAAGTCATAGATGTGGTACTACTCTATGACAACAAGTTCGTGCAACATCCAGGCAAGTTTAGAATGCACTTGTTGGGACCCTATGTGATTAAACAGGTAACAAAGACAAGTGTTGCACAGTTGGAAACCTTGAATGGAGAAGTCTTTGAAGGAATGGTGAATGAAATTTGGTTAAAACTCTATAGAGACGACCGACAATCTGCACGATAATCTGGGTTGTGCCAAAACCTATGTATTATAGTAGTTGTACCATAGTGGCAAGGAAAACAAGGAAAAAAAATAAAAAGTAGAAAAAGAAAAGAGATCAAATAAACAATATATATAGGAAAAAGAAAAAGAGTGTTTATGTACAAAGGCATAAGAACTTGCAAATAAGGAATGGTCATCACACATTAGGATATAATTGTGCCAATTTAGGAGACAATACCTGGATGAGATAGATTGCGAAGCAAACAGATAAAACAACAAAGAACCAATGCGCAGTTTGGCAATGACAAGACCGTTAAAAGCATTAAGGAACGAAAATGATGGTTATGAAGCGGGAGTGACAGGTCATAAAAGCGTCGTATAAGTCTTAAATGGTAAAAGTTGTCGGAAATCACGACATATTGGTAGTGCAAGGGGAAGCTCACATGATGGATTTGGTGATCAAGATGCAATTATGGAACAACTCATCAACCACAGTGGAAGATGGGACAAGTTATTTAAGACAGGATGAGAGAGGTACAGTTGGCCCGGAAGCACAAAAACAATATAATATCGTTAAGTGTAAGTCATTGTTGCATGCGAGTGGGAGTGAAACAAGAACACAACAGAGCGAATCAATCGTTGGTGACACCAAAAGTCGATGAGGTAGCTGAAGATTCAACTTCATCTTCACAAGTTGGTTTTCACGGAGATTACTGTCCACCAAGGATGGATGACGTGCCACCAGTCAAAGTACCAAAACATGGGAAAGATCCGCTCGCAGTATCATCGATCCCACTTGGGGTGCGTAGGGAAGGAGATATTCTTGGCAAGATTATCGGCCTCAAGTTCGTGGATCATGATATTACCGACGAGCAAAAAGTCTTGGAGTTGGCTAGTGAAAAATACTTGTGCGCTGAGAGTGTACTAGGTCTAGGATCTTGCATCACTTTCGACGTAACTTTTCACGGAGATTCGAACAGAGGAGGTAACAAGTTCAGGGATTAAGAATGCTCCATTTCAGTAGATGAGGAAGAAGAGGATCAGGATCCCACTGAAAGAGAGGTTTCCTAGAAATTGGCCCCATATACGACACCCAAATTGATGCTCGATGATTTTCCAAAAGGCGTAGGTGAGGAGGAGGATGATATTGGGCTCAAGAAACACCAGCAGATTATCGATAAAAAAGACAATTACAAGAAGAGGAGGCTTAACAGAATTATTTCTCTTGATAGAAATGATGCCTTCACCATGGGAAACTGTCGCTATCCAAACTTATGATGATATTATGTGGGAAGAGGACTTCAAGAGGGAGAAGGAAGAAAATCTAAGTCTTATTGCGAAGAAGCACACCGAAAACTGAACAAGGAATAGCAGGAGAATGACGAAGTTG
This sequence comes from Picea sitchensis, assembly GCA_010110895.2. NCBI lineage: Eukaryota > Viridiplantae > Streptophyta > Pinopsida > Pinales > Pinaceae > Picea > Picea sitchensis. The sequence goes on from SNQJ01S0004121.1 coordinate 69,191, forward strand.
AATCCATGGCACAAAAAATCCAAGCAACGGTCTGAAAGTTATATAAGACAATTCCAGAAGTGCCCAGAGTAGTAGAAGTTACTATGAAGGAACAAGTGCTAAATATTGGTGAAGTCATTAAAGGCTTCAAGGAGAAAATTGAGAACTTGAAATTACGGAGCACTCCAGGAACACCACTAGAGTTGCGTGAAGGCAGGTTGAGGATGGTAACGACAATAGTTTCCAACATTAAGAAAGTAGAAAGAGAATGCACAAAAATTTGTGAGGAGAGTGCGCAAGTGTGGAAAAAATTAATAGAAGACCCGAAGATGAAGTCCATAAAGGCCAAGCTAAGAGAAGTGCAAGAACAGGCACACCAGGTAGCAGAAAAGGCGACGACAATCCACCAGTGGAGCTTATGTTAGCCATTTTGGCTCAGTGGCAGGCATATGTAGAAGTGGAGAGAATGATGGATCAACAAAATATCCTTCAATAGAGACTGGGACCACTGCAAGAAGAAGCAGTGAGGGTAATTGGAGAGTTGGCCACTGTGCAGGGTAAGGTCAAGAAAGCAGTGTTTGAACCATAGGACAAACTTACAAACTTAACCACGTAGGGGGCAGAGGAGATAGCAACAACAAATGCCACAATCGTCAAAGAGGTGTAGGTAGAAAAAGTTGTGTCCCAAAACATCATTTTGATATGGAGGAGCATGCAATAGGCTTGAGTGGCTCTGGACGAGCCACGGGTGAGTGTTGAGGGTATGTTGGACAAGCAGTATGGAAACAATTTTGCATTTTGGATACAATTTTGGGAGAAAATCCTAAGTATAGGGAAAGTGCGCGGAGGGAGGAAAGTAAGCGTGCAACTAAGGCGCATCTAGGAGGACAGTGTGTAGAAGGAGGAAAGTGCATAGGAGTAAGACAATGCATAAATAGAAGAATAAATTTGAAAGAGGATAAAACAAGAGAGAGAGAGAATAAAGCATGTAAAAAGGATGACATCTCAACATTCCAAAAATGGAAGAACAACAGAAAAGTTGCATGCAATGTAATGGGTTGTTGGGAGGAACTAAGTAGGGTTTTAAGCCCTAGATTTTGATGTATAAATATGTAACGGGTTGGGAGATTAGGGGTCTTTGTTCTAGGAGGTAAAGTTCAGTTGGGTTATGTTCTGTTCTGTTCCATGTTGAGATATAGTCTATGAGATGTATTGAGGGATTACTCATTGTGTTGTGAAGGATGGGGTTCCCAACGTAGTGGGTTTTTGGAATGTAACCGTCTGTGATGAGAAGAATGAATAAAGGAATGCCAGGGATATGATACCGAATTGTGTGTTGTCTGTCTTTTATATGTTTTGCTTATGGAATATGGATGGTTTCATAGTAGAGTAGCTTTACCTCATGTTGAATCTTTGCGCAATAAGAATAATTGTTAAACCAATGGAGTATCAATGAATCTATATTATACTGATTATAGGAATCTGAATCATACATCAGTTAATACTGACTAAGAACCGAGCTACGTGCACTAACATAATAAGAAAGAATAAACCGAATGATTGCCTCCCATTCCTTCAATATTGTAGAAGCCTGGTTCTCACAGTCCCAATAGATACCTCGAGTGAGACTTCATTTGTGCAAGAAAGTGATGCCGAAAGGCTTGGTGTCTGGTGGGTTTTTTTGGTAACAGATAACTCGAACCTGGGGTATTATAACCTACGCACAACACCAACACAAATTCTCCCACTCATGCGAAATATAAACCATGAAATTTGGTTATGCAAGGGGAATTGTCAATCATTCTACTGGGGATGATGTCTCAGAGAGCAAGCTGCCATAAGATGGTTGTAGTAACATTATAGGAAATGGTTGTTGTGAAAACTAAGTAGAAATTATGCCCATGTGCAATGGAAATTAATGGCATGGAGTAAAATTAATTACAACTGAGAATCCCTAGAGTCCCCAGTGGTGCTATTTCCTAGTTAGTCTATCACAGATCCTTGGAGGGAAGTGGGATAACCCAAGGGACTACGTGGCAAAGAAGGGGATCCCATTTCTTAGATTGTGCAAGTTGATGGGAAAAGCGAGTTGGTTGATTGTGATAGTATATTGTAGATGGGGGGGATAATATGGGGTTCCTAGGGAGGTACCCAAGAGGAATAATAGTAGATAAGTATTGTTATATATAAAGACAACTTTTAATAAATAATGCCTAGTGTGATTGCAATAAATGTAAGAGGACTTACTAGAAGGTTTATCCTCTAGAATATCCTTAGGTGGTTGGTAGCACTATATAAAGGGGTTCAAACAATGTAATGAAGAAGTCAAGAAGTATTTTATTTGGAGCGGTATTTCATTAGGAGGTTTCCCCCTCGAAGAGACAAGTGAACATGAGAGGATCCCTTCCTTAATAGGATCTATTGTATGATGTTGCCCTACCCTAAGGGTTTAATAATAATAAAGTGAGTTTTTTCTATATTATTCTCTAGATATTTTGTGGTGAATTTATTTTCAGATCTTTGGAACTTAACAAGTTGTATTAGAGCACTTTATTTGGCCACAAAAAAGGGGAAATGTTTTTTCTCTGTTTTGAAAAAAAAAAATCAACAACAAAAAAAGAGTGTCGCGGCATACTAGACAATTATTGTCACTTTATTTGTATAATTTTCAAAAATTGGTTGTATATCTGAGTTCCTCTTGGAAAAACAACCATTTTAAAATAAATAAAAAAATTGCCTAAAACAGATTCTGGGAAGTGAAGTTATCATCATTTTAAAATCTACTAATTTTTAGGGTTTTTTTCCACGGACGACCGCACAATTTTGTTGATTTTTGTAGCACCTGGAGCTGAATTTTTCAAAAAAAATTACAAATATGAGTTCCTATTTCAAAAATATCCCATTTAAAAAAAAATCATCTTAATTGGAGCTCCGAAAGTGCAGATATCGCTAATTTAAAATCAATCATTTTTTAGGGTCTCCGTGACAACAACATGACTGTAGAGCTCATAATTTTTGACAGGTTGCTCAAATTGCAACAAGATCAAATCTATTGGATAAAGGATTTTAAGATATTTCTTTTGGTATATTATATGTGGTGTTTCTAATGTATATTCAGTTTCAAATCCTAATGGACCTACGATGCAATATGGAAGCCTTCCATGAAAATTTTCAGCGTGGTATGGAAGACTCCAAGGAAAAATGTAAACGTGACATGGAAGCTATTCAAGAGATCAGAATTGTAGAGTAGGAGAGATATATTAGGGAGACCATGTAAAATTATATCACAAGAGAATATACTCAAGAAATATATGCTTGGTACGATTACAAGGAAGATTGTGAGAATTGGTATATGGACAACGATAATCTCTGGGATGATAACTATTTTCATCTTTTATTTGATGACTCTACTACACCTTATGTAGAGAACATTATGGAGAGCAGTCAAGATCCTTCTCTAGATACTATTTTTCAGTATTCTCCAGTACTAGTGTGTTATGTAGATGATTTTTCAATATGGAGGGATCTACATATAATTTGGATCCACATGATCAATGTAGCTCTTTAGTGCACAATTTTCAACTGGTTCTTGAGTTTCGATATATTCAACAAGGATTTCACATGAGCACTTGGACATGGGACCTAGGTTCATAGTGGAGTTTTAACTACTTCCACATGGTGGCTAGCACTTCTACATGGGACATTGGTTCTCCAACATACTTCAGCCTTATGGTCCACACTTATCCATGGGACCATGGTATATGGTTGTACTCCCTAATAACAAGCGTTGGGGACAATGTTTTCATAAGGGGGATGAAATGTAGTATAGTTGGGGGGAATAATATGGGGTGCGTAGGGAGGTACCCAAGGGGAATAATAATAGATAATTATTGTTATGTATAAAGGCCGCTTTTAATAAATAAGGCCTAGTGTGAATGCAATAAATGTAAGAGGACTCAATGCTAGAAGGTTCCTCCTCTAGAATATTCTTAGGTGGTTGGTAGAAATATATAAAGGGGTTCAAGCAATGTAATGGGCAAGTCAAGAAGTATTGTATTTGGAGCGGTTGCTCATTAGGAGGTTGCCCCCTCGAAGAGGCAAGTGAACAGGAGAGGATCCCTTCCTTAATAGGATCTATTGTATGGTGTTTCCCTACCCTAAGGGTTTGATAATAATAAAGTGGGTTTTTTCTATATTGTTCCTTAGATATTGTGCGATGAATGTATTTACAGATATTTGGAACTTAAAAAACGTTTTACACCCTCATAACAAGCATTGAGGACAACCCTTTCAAAAGGGGGGTGGAATATAATGTAGCTATAGAGGTAATGGTGGGGCGAAAGTGTTAATATTATGGTAGCTTCAGGAGGTATGAACCTTTATTGTGACCTATGACGAGATTAGAATATTTCGGACGGAAGCAAAGAAGTAAAGGAAACCCTAGACGAGATGTCGGATGCAAAAATATAATTAATATGAATTAATTAGTACCCATAAGGAGAAGTCGACCCCAATAAGTCTGCTAGATTACTATAAATACAGGGTGCCAATTCTCATTTATCACATACTCAGAATTGCAGAGAGAGTTGGTTCTGCGAAGTGAAGTTGTAGTCTTGTGCGCAGGTGTGGAGGAGAGTTGTTGGTGCAGTTGGTGCAGCTAGCAGTTACGTTTTGGCTTGGACTATATCTTGGCTAGGGTTTGGATTATCTGATCATCTCTTATTGATGCGTTATCCTTGGGGAAAGGTGCACTACCCTTTGTATGGCTATCTAGCCTAGGGTTTGCTTCCGAAATGATTCTTTGTCAAGGTTAAGGTGCTCGGAGGGTGGCTTCGGCCAATGGTTGGGTGACAAGGGTATTGTCAATGGTAAAACGAGCAGACCTCTTTCATATTCTAACAGGTTCTGGGCCCACACCTCCTTCATTCAGTCTAAATGTTGGAAGGAAACATAGCCGCTAGGATATTGAGCTCGTTGAGGAACTGTCACTAGGGTTACTAGGAGAAGCAGATTCCAAGACACTGTCGCTAGGGTTACTAGCAGGAGCAGTTGCAGAAACCCTAATCCTCTTGTTGAGGCACCTTAAGTGAATGGATTGACCTAATCTCCAGATAGATCAGTGCGCTCTAGCCTAACGCATCTCCTGATACTCTCAGCAAGCCAAGACAT
>SNQJ01S0004121.1:76459-98780 GCA_010110895.2 Picea sitchensis
TCAAGTACTTGTGTGTTACTTGGTGTGGTAGTGTACCACTGGATTGTAGTTATGTACTACTATGGATAGACACAATTGTGTTCTATTTTTGTTATGATTGCCTTGAAGACTATCAACAGTTTATTGGAGATAATCATCAGCCAAATGAATGATGAACATAGATTTTTCAGATGAAAAATGGTTCAGAACATTTACTCTTCTAGATTAGAAGAATGGCTCTTGTATCACTCTATGGAGTGAGCATCATGTCTAATTACTCAGATAGGGTATGGTTTCGAGAGATGATGGAGCTGATGATGATGATGGTGCTCATGATCTAGTCATGATCTAGTCTATATAACTATGTTGATGCTACCGAGTGAATGGTATGTTTTGTGCTCAAGACCATTACCTATAATACCTCCCTAGCTAGGAGGGAGTGTTAATATTATGGTAGCTTCGGGAGGTATGAAGCTCTATTGTGACCTATGACGAGATTAGAATATTCCGGAAGGAAGCAAAGAAGTAAAGGAAACCCTAGGCAAGATGTCGGCTGCAGAAATATAATTAATATGAATTAATTAGTACCCAGAAGGAGAAGTCGACCCCAGTAAGTCTGCCAGATTACTAAAAATACAGGGCACTAGTTCTCATTTATCACATTCTTAGAATTGCAGAGAGAGCCAGTTCTACGCAGTGCAGTTGCAGTCTTGTGCGAAGGTGTGGAGGAGAGTTGTTGGTGCAGCTGTTGTAGCTAGCAGTTACGTTTTGGCTTGGACTATCTCTTGGCTAGGGTTTGGACTATCTGATTAGCTCTTGTTGATGCGTTATCCTTGGGGAAAGGTGCACTACCCTTTGTATGGCTATCTAGCCTAGGGTTTGCTTCCAGAATGATTCTTTGTCTAGGTTAAGGTGCTCGTAGGGTGGATTCGGCCTATGGTTGGGTGACAAGGGTATTGTCAATGGTAAAACGAGCACACCTCTTTCATATTCTAACAGGAAGGGCCCATAGTGATAATAGTTGAGGCCATTCAATGTAAGGTGGACTAGATCCACTGTATTATTAAATAAGGCCCGCTATGGTAGTTAGATATATTAGTTTGAACATAATAAATGTAAGAGAACTTATTAGAAGGTTCCACTTCTAGAAGGTTCCTCCTCTAGAATATTCTTAGGTGGTTGCTAGAACTATATAAAGGGGTTCAAGTAATGTAATGGGAAGTCAATAAGTATTGTATTTGGAGCATGTAGCTCATTAGGAGGTTGGCCCCTTGAAGAGGAAAGTGAACATGAGAGGATCATTTCCGTAATAGAATCTATTGTATGGTGTTTCCCTACCCTAAGGGTTTCATATTAATAAAGTGGATATTTCTCTATATTGTTCTTGGATCTATTGTGTTTTTTTGTATTTAGATATTTGGAACTTAATAGATAGTTGTAAGAGTTTACATGTTGTGAAATTCTTGGAAATTGGGTTGTGTAGAGAGCTAGAGTCAACCTTAGGAAGTTTCACCCTTATGGAGTCATAGCCTCACCTCATAACTGACCTAATTGTAGAGAGATTAAGTGCAATGAAGAGCCTATGATTAGGTGGAACGTCCTTTTTCTACAACCGGTTGGTGGCCAATTCCCTTATGGTTTATTCATGATCATGTTGATTTAATGCTTTTAAGTTATGAATTGAATGTTTTTCTACATGCATGTATAAGTTCACATATGTATCTATGATTGATTAATTATGTTTTCATGAGCTTGCATTGTCATGTTTTCATGCATTAATCAATTCATTACAAGACAATAAGGAAATTATGGTATCAGAGCTATATAATGTGGATTTCAACCTAATTAGATGCTTGGGTGCATACCCGAGTAGTATCAAAGCATAATTTTAATTTAGTGAGAGAAATTTGGAGTACCCCACCAACTCGACAATGTTACAGGGTTGGTTGGGTATGTTACAACTTAGGTGAAAAATTCAACGAGGTAAACAAACGTTGACATTTGTATCTTGGTCACTATTTTACACTATTAGATCACACCTTTGCATGCTTGAATTATTTATTAATGATCTTGAAAAAAAAAATGTTAAATAATCTACCATTTTTGTGAAGATAACATCAAGGTTTGTCTTCTTTATGCGCATCTAGTGCTTATGCAAAAATTAAAATTAATACAAATCTAACTAAGAGACAATAAAAAAGATCTTGAGGAGGATTTTGTTCGTTGATATTGTTATTTTATGAGTATGATGACTATGCTATGATTTGCAATTCAATAAATGCTCCTTGTTGGAAATGTTACATAGTCAATCATTCACAACATTGAATCAATATCAAATCAATTTATTATGCCTATTGATCAACTTGTATGTGTAGTTTATTTCCTTGACAACATGGCTCCTACAACATTTATAGTTTCATTACAATGGATTTGTTATATTATTGGACCACGACACTATACCAGCTTATAACATTTTTAGGGCACATGGTGGAAGAAACCATTGAAAGACAAAGGCAATGTGGGAGTTTTGGGAAACAAGATCGTGATACTAGGTGTTCAAGTCCACAATTCTCCTTCATGAGACATGAACAAGAGTAATCCAAGTCCCTAATCCTTGAACCAAATTTTGAATGCTTGGCACAAAGAGCAGATATTAACTATATATTCCAAGAGATGTTATCTAGTCCATAATTAATTAAAAAATATATAAAAACTTGATTTGTGTTCAACAAGATTGCTTATCTAGATCCGCCAATTGAAACTTATTATTGTTGTGTTTAATTAATGTTACAAGTGATTATTGTGACATCCATAAGATGGGTAATCATTTATCAAAATTACTAAGACCAAATTCCATCTAATAAAACTCATTTAAATGATAATATAAACAAAACTATATTGATTAAACAATGAAATTGTAAATTATGAATGTAGTGAATTAATTTCCCTTTTCCAAACAACATTGGGTTTGCATGAAATTCTAGAAACCATTGAAATGCGATCAATCTCCAATAGCTGCCAAATTTTTTATGAATTAAATTAACTACTTGTGATATAAAGTGCTATAATTTTTTGAAAATGGATAAGTCCTAATTTATTATTTGCTCCAAAGAGAGTCATATATTCCACCTTATTGGTTTTTATAGATGCTCCCCTACATGATTTTTTACACCCACAAAGATATTGATTAGTGGAGTATATGATTGCATAAAGTTGTTATGGGACAAAGTCTCACAGGGATCTTGTTGAATACACAACAAAATCTCCCTAGGATTAGCCTAGTAATCCTAGACAGAAAGGGGCTATATTTATTATGGTTCATCTAGATATATATTCAAACACGTGGACTCATGATTATCCTAAGGAGTGGTAAAGATTGCATACCTTTCTTTGGAGGTCGTCCTTCGTATCTCCTAGTTGTTGCAGTCCTAAAACTCCAACTCCAAGCTCCAAAACCTGCTTTCTGCATACAAAAGACAAGCAAAACCTTCTCTACCTCTCTACTTGGGATTAGAATCCTAGATCTAACTTACTTCTAATCATATCTATAAAGGAATGAATCAGATCTAAACATTCATCAACTGAACACAAATGATATGGGGGAAAACTAAATGATATATTAATAAATGTAAGAGTAATACATCAAAACATACCTTAGTTGTTGATGCTTCCTCTCTTGACCTCCTTGCTCCTTTCTCCTCCTTTAGTTCCTTGGTCGAGCTTGGATTCACTGACTTTTGGTTGTGATGGATGGAACATGTACCTCTGCAATTGGACAACATAACAATGTTCTGAATTCTCCCTCCCTTGCCGAAGGATTACCTTTGTTATATAGCTATTTGGAGGAGGCTTAGAAGAGCTTCTATATATTCTAGAGACCACTATGGACTCGAATGGTGTGAGTTCATAAACCTTTTCCATGAATATCCAACTCATCCCTTGCCCATCTCTTCGTAACTCCCTGATTCTAGAAGTTTTACAGTGTCTTGCTTGTATATAAATTGATTTAAAGTAAACAAAAGATACTCATAAGATTCAATCTTATTATGTATTCGACACTATGGCCCCTATTTGTGAGTACAATGACATGCAAATCTGTAAAACTAATTGTATTTTAAGTTTTATAAGGTGGGACACCATTTATCTTTGTATTCCTATACTAGAATTGGATCTATCTTGGCATCACTCAAATATATCTCCTTGTGTGGTCGCTAAGGATCAAATATTGTTCATTAATTTATTTATCACTGCTTTACCTTTTTATAGTGTTAGTGATTTAAAAGTAGACGTGATGGTTTCTTGGGCAGTAACATCACACCATGAAAGCAACGAGTAAAAATTATTAGTATTTTTTCCAACCATATTAAATATTCATCAAATTATTACCTCATCAATAGAAATGTGTGCTTTAGAAATGAAATACACATGCACATTGATCTTATTTCCAAAAATAGGAATTGGAATCAATAAAAAACATGAATTAATGTGAAAGAGATTTACCTATCTTTATACTAGCTTCATATATTACTCAATGTTATATCCATGTCATCATGTCGAATGAACTCTATTCATATCGAAATTTTTTAACGATTCCTTTTTTGCAACTATTTTTTTTATTGTGAGAACTACTATCTCATTTCCTTCGTGCCCTCAAGCACCCAATTGTGTTGCTTGTTCATGATGGTTGGATGTGGACTATTTATAAATCCCTCAACACCCAATTGTGTTGCTTGTTCATGATGGTTGGATGTGGACTATTTATAAATCCCTCAACATTTTGAAAACTTTTTGGGCTTCCATCAATATTATATATATGATGTTTGTTGTCACCGTTATTTTCTTAGAGTGTTTGGTGTAATTTGCACATAATCTATTTAACTCCATACTTAGCATATATTTATTTAATTTATTTCAATCCCCATATTTGTGGATTTATGTGACAAACTTCATCAATTCCTCATCAATTGGAACTTTTCAACATTTTATTAACAAATCCAGCTTATGTACAATAGAGGGAGCAATGTGATATTTTTGCCTATTTAGTGAAAAATTAGTGTCCAACTTAGGCAATGGATTGGGTGTCCACTTTTTCATAATATGTTTGTACATTTTTGGCACGTATACCACCTTTGATCTAATCATCACGAGAAAACTTTACCCTTTCATCACAAAATGAGTCCACATGACTTTGATTTTTTTTTTGACGTTAATGTGTTTAGGTGGTCTTCCCCTCCTAAAAAACATTTTTTATTCCCCTTCTCCTTTAGAAATATCATTGTTATCCAAGATCTCTCTCTCTCTCTCTCTCTCTCTCTCACACACACACACACACACACACACACACACACACACATTAGGTGTTGTTTACATAACATAGAAAACAAAATAAGCCCTTCTTATTTCCAACACATATCTTGTAATATGCCATGAGAAGCATTGGGCATGACCAAGGCCACTTTGATCCTTGTATTAGCAAACTCCAATGTCAAATGTGTTGATTTCATAAAATATAGTACTTCATGTTTTGGATCTCTTATATTTTGTTTTACCTAGTTAGTTATTTTTGTATTTCATGTAGGAACTTAGAACAAAAGGAGCATGATGACCTATGACATTTGATCCTCCCCAGTGTTGTGCATGGTTCCCTTTCCCTTGTCATCCTTGCAACCATATACAACGCATATTAGAGAAAAATAGCATAAGCTTAGATTATTCAAATACAAAATAAATAAAATGAGCATATAATCACAACATCATATTTTAATTTGTTCATAGTGGCAATTAAAATGACTACTTTGAAACCATTCACTCTAATATTTATTGTTTTGTATTCACTTCAACATTCATTACTATATTTTCCTAATACTTCTAACGCAAGTCTCGTAAAGTCATGACATTATTTACTCTCTATGTTCTTTTTAGTCTTGATTATCAATGGAAAATTGTGTTTGAGTCTTGGGTTCCAAAAAGATTTGGATGGTATTAATACTTCAAGGATTCAAGGGTAGGATAAATGGCTACAATTAACATATTGATATATTTTTCATGAAACAATAATAGCTAATCTACCATGTAATCCATAATTATTAATTTTGAGAGATTCAAGAAATACAATGATAAAAAAACCATCAAACCAAATTGATACATGCAAATTATGTCATTGTAATTAGCATAAAAATCAGGATATAACATTCTAACATGTGAATACTAATATATTTTTTTCATGAAACAATAATAACTAATCTACCATACAATCCATAATTACTAACTTTAAAAAATTCAAAAAATACAATGATGAAAACATCATCAAACCAAACTGATACAAGCAAATTATGCCATTATAATTGACATAAAAGTCATGGTATAACATTCTATTCTAACATGTGAATTATGCAAACGAATGTACATCGAATATTAGAGAACCATATACAATGAATAATAAAGAAAATTATGATAAGATAAACTATTCCAGATTAAAATCAAACAAAAGGAGCATATCATCACAACATTGTTCATATTTTAAATATTTTCATCAAAGTGGGACCTAAAATGTGTACTTTGAAACCATTCCGTCAACATTCATTGTTTTGGATTCACTTTAGCATTAATAACCATGTGCTTCTAATATTGATGTTCTTCTAATACTTATGGCACAAGTTTGGTGAAGTCGTGATATTATTTTCTCTCCGTGTGCTTTAAGTCTTGATTATCAACCAAAAGTTGTGTTTGAATCTTAGGTTCCCAAAAGATTTGCATAGTTTTAATGCTTTGAGGATTCAAGGGTTGATTACACTTGTGACGTTGATATATTTTTATGAAATAATAATAGCTAACTACCCTATATTTCAGTATATGTATCAACTTTGAGAGATTCAAGAGACACAAATGATGAAAAAGGTTATCAATTCATTGTAATACATGTAAATGGTGTTGGTTAAACGTTCTATTTTTTGGGTTTTTTGATTGGAATTCGGTGAAATAAATTTGGATAAAATCGCTATTTTATGTTGTTTAAATTGCATTTCTGAATGCATAAATAGATTCAACATGTTAAAAAAAACCCTGGGACACTCAAATTATATAAGCTTAGCCACTCAAGTCTGCAGCTCCAACCATTCATCGTCGGATTTCAAACAAAATTAAACGAAAAAATTTATCGAAAAACATCCAAAAAATAGAACGTTTAGACTACTGCCATATAAATTATGTCATTTTCGTTGACATAAGAGTCATGGTATAACATTCTAACATGTGAATTATGTAAACGAATTGGCAAGCTTATAAGTTAGAGTTGTTAAATGTCAACTTCGAATAAAAATAATCTTGAACTTTGCATTACACCTAATATCACAACATGAGATTGTAAGAGATATGTCATTGAATATAGAGAAATAGGTATTTGTGATATAGAAACAATTTAGAGAAATAAGTATTTGTGATATAGAAACAATTCTAAGACATCCAAATGTTAGACATAATTAACTTATTTAAAAGAATATAAAAATAATTGTATATAAAAGTTATCAAACACTACTAGATTATAATTTAATTTCACAATTTATTTAATAAAAATGAAGTCAAAGAAAATTAACGAAATAACTTAATAAGGAAACAAAAATTAAACACATAATTCAAAACTATCCCAAATCTATTACACACTAAATGAAAGGTGGTGAGTTCACTTAATCTCCCAAAATATGAAATCAAAGCAAGCAACCAAAACAATTATGTCATATTTATATTAATAGTTTCATCTAATCAAAATGACAAATAGAATTTAAATTTGAAACAAAGGCTATATGTATTTCACTAAAGATGGCAACTTACCACAAATTATTCAAAAATAATTAATTGAAAGTGAGCTTTGAGTTTCTAGATGGAGTAAAGATTTTGTTTTAGAGGTCAAATGTTTACTATAAACTAAGATGAACCAACGCATAACTTAAACCCATACCGAAAACAAACTTGTTAAAAGCAAAATGTTGTGCATAAGTTAACAACATATTAAGCTTTAAAAAATTAATGGTTTGAAGCATATAAAATCTCAATTGGCCTTACAGATACTACTAGCACAATAAATGAAACTAGTTCAAAACCATTCCGACGAAGGAAAATTATGCAAACTCCTAAAAATGATGGAGCTACATATGGATTAATCATTCACTTTGAGCTCTTTCCAAGCTTTGGAATTCATATTGTTCAACCATATCTAAGTATTCCTCTTAGAATTGCATTTACAAAACTTGAACCAAAAAATCAAAAAAATCAATATTGGGCCTCATATTAGAGGAAGTGATTGCATGCAAGTGGTTTAAAGAGTTTGAAGTGAACCCATTTTAAACTAAACCAACCATGTGCTACAAAGGCACGCTCATGAGTCAATATTAAATAGGCTAAAATGACATACACAAGACACAATATAAGTACTAAAACATCAATATTGGGGCATATCGTTTGGAAGTGGTGGGTAAATAAACAATAAGAAATGAGGATTTTTTAGAATACCTTATTTGGTAGCATTGTGGGTCCTCTTGAATAGTGTACATGGTGGATTTAAGGGTTCACACTCTTTGTGCTCCAAGTCAGTGTCGTGGGTCATCATAGTCTCTGCTTTGGAAACATTATCGATCCTCGAGCTCTATGCTCTAAATTGGGTTCATGGGTCCTCATGGTCTCTCCTCCATGTTAGGTCCATGGGTCCTCTCTATGCTCCAAGGTTAAGTTCAAGAGCCCCTTGTGCTACAAGGTCGAGCTTGTTGATACTCTTTTTTATGGTAAAGTTCTCCCTACGGACAGGTGAAACCCCCCTTGGATCAAGACCCCTCTTTATCCAAGACAGAAGAAAACAATTGGTGAACTACTTTCCTCTTAGACCTATTTCGACAATTAGAATGAGAAGAAAGAGATGGATGTCTTACCTTTAACGATGATTGTCCTCGTTGCTCCAGCCTTTGACCTTGATTTCCAAGCTCTTAGGCGCAAGAAAAGACCTACAAAGAACAAAGTGAAACCTTCTTCTTCCACACTATATTGTTAAGTGAAAACAGATCTATCTATGATGAATTTTAACAACAATAGACATGCATACACTTGAACACATAGACATGAGAGGAATAGGCCAAGCTATGTATTAATGGAAAGACAACAAAATGGAAGCACTTACAATCTCAAGTATGTTGTTGCAACAACTTCTCCAAGCTCTCTTATCCAACCCCTTGGATATCACACAATCATAGGTATAATTCTCTTAATTCTCCTTTTATTTCACTCAAGCATGGCCTCCATTATATAGGCTTTGAGGGCATAAGAACCATGAGGTATTTTGGGAATATGGTTAGATCAAGTGAGGATTTAGCTCATGAGGTTGGGATTTGGCTAATCAAATGACCATTGAATTTTCCTAGGATGGAGCAAAGAGGTATGACTCAAATCCTTACCCAAAATAACTTATAACTTCCTGGATCTTATCCCAAAAACAACGCAACTTAGTTGTAACCACTTCATCGCTCCCCTATAACTGGGCACAAAGCAATAGTGTCACTCCCCTATAACTAAGCAAGGAGATATGACAAGGGTTCATCGCCCCTTGGACATGGGTAAGGGAGCGATGAAGCTAAAAATAGGTCAATAACTCAAGGAAAAAGATTGTATTTTGTCCTCCAAATGATAGGTTTCCCTTCCAACTTGAATATGGATTATGACATACTTATTTTCACGGTGAAAAAAGTGTGATACTTGCGATACTTAAATGTGATAGTTGGTAGTACAACACTTGTGACACTTAAGTGTGACATTTGGTAGTATGTCACTTGCAACAATTAAGTGCGACATTTGGTAGTACGACACTTAAGTGCGACATTTTGGTGTGTAACATATGTCCCCTAAAGTGTGAAGTGAGAAGAAAAGATGATGGTTGAAATACTTTACAAAAATATGTATGAGGGGGTTTCAAATAGGAGAGTCGGGCGAAAGATGCAAACAAACATCAACTAGTATATGTGTATCGTCCACGAGGTAGGCATACCCATGCTCAGAATCAACTGTCTCAAAACATGGTCGTCGACCAATACATTGGTGTATGAGACCCCCTCCGCCCAACGATTTGACTAGTAAAGTCTATGGAGGTATACATACCCTACCCCCCTCTGGATTTGAACTTGTACTCAAATAGTCTCCATCGCAGTATGGGTGTCTAAGGATCTTCTAGGGTCTTCATCCCGATCCCGAAATAGTACGATTCTAACCATGTCAATATATGTGTTGATGTCAAACATGGTAGAAACCACTTGATTATCGGTTTTGGACAGACAACTTGGAAACAATTTTGCAGTTTTGATACAGTTTTTGGGAAAAATCCTAAGTATAGGAAAATTGTGTGGAAGAAGAAGGAAAGATAGGGAGTGCACAACCAAGGCGCATCCAAGAGGAAAGTGCACAAAAGCAAGACAACATGCAAACTAGGAGAATAAAGCATATATAAGAATAAAGTTGATAGAGGATAAAAGAAAGAGAAGAAAGCGAGAGAATAATGCATGACAGAAGGATGATAGCCCGACAGTCCGGAAATATAAGAATAATAGAAAAACAACATGCAGATTGAAAAGCAGAAGAAAGCATCCAAACAACCAATTAATTGAATTGGCCATGCATTGTAATGGGGTGTTTTTGGGATGAACAGATTAGGGGTTTTATCCCTAGATTGTTGTATAAATATGTAACAGGTTGGGAGAATAGGGGTTCCTCAATATGGTTGGTTCCCTCGGTAGCTGGTTTGGCTCTATTCCATGTTGATTTCCATAGTTCTTGAATGTAACAGTCTGTTGATGAGAAGAATGGATAAATGAAGGTTAAAGAGATGATATTGAATCTTGTGTTGTCTGTATGTTATATGTTTGCTTATGGATTATGGATGGCTTCATAGTAGATTAGTTTTATCTCATGTTGAATCTTTGCACAATGATAATAATTGTTACATCAATGAAGTATAGATGAATCTAGAACATATTGATTATAAGAATTTGAATCATAAGCAACTAAATATTGAATAAGAACCAAGTTATGCGCACTGACAGAATAAGAAATAATGAATCGAATGATTGCCTCCCATTCCCTCAATACCGCAGAAGCCTGGTTCTCGCAGTCCCAATAGATATCTCGGGTGAGACTTCATCTGCACAAGAAAGTGATGCAGAAAGGGCCGTTGTCTGGTGTGTTTTGTTGGTGAAAGATAACTCGAACCTAGGGTCTTACAAACCATGCATAGCACCAACAAATGGTTCTGTTGCCGGGACTAGGAATTTGTGATTAAGGGAATGTTTTGGAGGCTAACTAAGAAGGAGATCACAGAGTGGTTGGAAAGAAAGGAACAAGAATTTGAATGACAAGAGAACAACAATATTGAGATGAGTGACAAGCAATGGATGCAAAGGTATGTGTATACAGATCCACATGAAATTTTTTTTGGCGAATTTCCAATTATTCTGACTGAGTGGCTAGAGAGATTAGTGGAGAAAATTAGAAGGTTCAGGGCAACATTGCTGAGGATTTGGACTCCTGAATTGGTAAGACAGATGAATTATGTAAGTAACCCAAATACTCGAGAAATTGATTTTTGGTTGGATAGCATTTTAGGAGGTTATGTTACAGAGTTTGCAGTAGATTGCATTCAATCATGCATTGTTGCAGAAAGGGAATTTTTCAAAGTTCTACATGGGAGGTTCTTGAAATAATTAGGTACATGGATAAAGATGTTATCATGTGAAAAGAAAGTGATGATAATGGAATCTAGTGTCTTAAGGGGTTCATGCACATAGGGGAAACAAGGGATGACAATAGGATAGTCTGAGAACATGAGAGAATGAAGGAAGCGATGAAGAGGGAAAGAAGGGACCGAGGATGCAAGAAGAGGGTATGCCAAAGGAAGAATATGAGTTTGGAGTATTGCGCAGAGGAAGGAGGTACAAGAGGTGAAAGACTGAAGCTGGGAAAGGAGAACCACATAGTGAGCCAGAGGGGAGAGAACCTTGCGCAATAGTCTGAATCATGGAGACACCATATATAAGAGGGGAAGAAGAGGAGTTCCAATCTAATCTAGTAGTAGAAGATCCATTAAATCCTACGCAGGCTAAGTCATGTGTTGGATCCACGACCTTGTGTGTTTCACCACAATCAAAGATAACAATTAAATATTTTTCAAAATCCATCGTAGTTATCCAAGGAGGACAGAGTAGTAGTAGTAGTCAGAATAGTGGAAGTAGTGCACAAAGTCATAATCATAATCAGATTCAATCAGCATCACCAAGAGGAGGGACTACACAAAGAAACATGGTAGGGGTAGATAATACTCTTATAATTCATGAGTTCTAGAGAGTGGGGTCAGAGGATCCATAACGACATTTTTTGTATGTGAAACAATTTGGGCTGCTAAGAACGTATAGGATGAGGTTGTGAAGATTGCACAATTAGCGTCAACATTTAGATGTTGTGCGCTAGTATGGTATATGAAGTTGTAGAGTATCAGGCCTACATGACATGTCAAGACTTTAGCAGAGATAAAGCAGGCACTGCTGAAAGATTTTAATAAGCCAAAGTCAGATTTGTGGTACATCACAAAACTGAAGGAGATAAAACAGGTACAAACAAATTCAATATGGGATTTTGATCAAATATTTAAGGATGTGATGGGTAGATTGACTTTCCATATCCCAGATCGAAAACATCAAGAATGGTTTATTGCAGGGCTTCTACCACACATTCGCAGGCCATTGATTCAACAAAAGGTTAAGTCACAGCTTGAGGCACTAGAAATTGCAATGAAATTAGAGTCATCTCCTGTACGAGACAATGGATGGATGGCACAAGTTCAGACGCAATTGGCTGCATTGAAAATTCAACTGCCAGAACTGACAAAGGGAAATGAGAAACATGAGCAATTCTAGTGTACAAAGTGTATATCTGAAGGCCATCACCAGGACAAATGCCCAACATTCATACACTATTTAGTAGCTAGAGAATCAAATCCATTACCAGGAGGAGGGTTTTCTGATATATGTAAGAAATGGGGCCATCACCCCATTAAGTGTTCGTTATTATAGAAGTATCAGAGTACACCAAGGAACTTGGAACTTAGAATATGATGTGAATGTTTTACCTATGCAGACATGGGAGATGATGTGAAAACCCAAGTTAGTATGCTCTCATGTTTAGTTAAGGCTCTCAAATCAACACAAAATAGTCTTGATTGGTCGTTTGACAAGAGTGCCTGTGAACATAGATGGGGTGCGCAACATGGAAAAGTTTGAATTTATTGAGATCGTGGACGACAGTCAACCATATCTAGCACTAATGGGACTGGAATGGGATTTTGATAACTAGGAAATCATTAACTTGAAAAGGAGGGAGATGATATTTGAGGTTGGATATTTGAAAGTTATTGTTCCCTTGGACCCATCAAAAGAAAAAAGATACATAGAGCCAACAAGAGGGAATGACATTAACAATTTATATAACATGAATGCGCGGATGGAGAATTATGTCAACCCGACAATGGATGGTGCGTTGAGTTGGAGAAGTATTAGTTCATGCGCATTAGATTTAGAAGTAGGTCTAGAGCATTGACAAAAGAGGATGCATGAAGAGTCAACTAGACGATGTGCACGCATAAACCAATCCTTGCTCTGGATTGGAACAGAGTTGTGTGATCCACCCATGTATGATGGATTAACTGATATAAGCATGTTTTTAAAGGCATTTGAATCGCAGGTACCCAAACAACAAAGGATGTTAGCACTTGATGTCATCCTAAAAGTGACTCTAGCTACATGGTGGGATGCACACAGAGAGGGGATAAAATATTGGCCACAGTGCAGTAAACTCATGCAATTAAGGTTTGGTACCGAGGAAGAAGACATTGCACAAAAGTATATAGGAGAGAGTGACCTAGTAGGCCATGTTGAGTAGTGCAAGGATTTATGGAGTTCAATACCAGAAACAAAATGGGCACACATATTTATACACACACTGGACACAATTCTGAAGAAATGGTATTTGGAATTGAAAATGTGCAGGGAGACGACACGATGGGAAGAGTTGATCCAGAGGTTCAGAGTCACATCCACATTCAAACATGAATATCCATCAATAGATGAAACATTACAGGCTATTCAAAGTAAGATTTTCTTGGAAGAAGGAATGATGGACGTAGTATCAGTATGCAATGCACACAAATTCAATATAAACGTCCATGAGTTATTGGAATGCTACAATGTATCTAAGGAAGAACAAGATGAGGACGATCCTAGAAATGTACAAGTACCTGAAACAGAAGGAGAACGAGTAGTAGAAGGGACAAAGCTTGAGTATGCCGCATACACACAACCGATAAAGACATGGAAGGTAAATATTGGGACAACATAGAATCCAAAATTTGTGCAGATAGGAGATTATTGGAGTTATGAGACAATAGAGAATATTGCAGACTTACTACGATAATACCAAGATATATTCCTAATAATATTTTCATAGATGAAGGGAATAGCGAGAGACTTAGCTGAGATAAATATTCCACTGAAACCTGGAGCTAAGCCAATGCACTAGAGGCCTTATAGGTTAAATCCAAAGTACAAAGAGAAGGTGAAAGATGAACTAGATAGGATATTGGACACAAAAATTATTGAACCAGTAGAGGAATCCGAATGGATCGGCCCAATTGTAGTGCAGGAAAAAAAGACAAGACGGATCAGGATTTGCGTGGATCTGAGGAAGATGAATGACATGTGTTTACATGATCCATTTCCAACACCATTCATAGATGAGGTATCAGAGAATGTAGGAGGACAGGAGACTTGTTCTTTCATAGATGGATTCTCGGGGTACCATCAGATAAAAATTGCACAGGAGGATCAACATAAGACCACTTTCGTGACATAGTGGGGGAGCTATCAGTATATAGTCATGCCCTTTGGATTGAAGAATGCCCCGATGATGTTTTCAAGAGTAGTGGTAGCAGTGTTCAAGGAATTTATTCATAGGTTCCTTGAAGTGTACGTGGATGATTGGATTGTTTTTAGTCTACTGAAGGATCTTATCGAAGTACTCAGGCTGATGTTAGATAGGTGCAAACAATGTTAGATTTCTCTTATCCCAAAGAAGTGTATTTTTTGCGCACTGTTTGGAATTGTTTTGAGACATGAAGTGTGCAAACAAGGACTATTAGTAGATCCAACCAAGATCGCAGTAATTCTAGAGTTAGAACCTCCTACATCAGTTAGAAAACTGAGGGCAGCGTTGGGTCATACAGGTTATTACAAAAAAATTATCAAAGAATATGCGCAGATCACAACACCAATGGAAAAGTTACTAAAGAAGGAAGCAAAGTTTCAATGGAACGAGGACTACCAGAAGGGGTTGGACACCTTGAAACAAAAGATGGCAACCACACCGATTTTGATCTTTCTAGATTGGAACAAAGAGTTCCATGTACATGTAGATGCATTATCCATAACATTGGGAATAGTGTTGTCACAACCAGGGGAAGGAGACATAGATCATCCAATCACTTTTACAAGTAGGAAGTTGTCTATAGAAGAGAAGAATTATACTACCACGGAACGAGAAGGATTGACAATGGTCTATGCACTACAAAATTTCAGACATTATTTATTGGGGTCTCAATTTAAGATGTATACAAACCATTATGCATTAAAATACTTAGTCAATAAGCCAGTGTTGGTAGGGAGAATATGAATATGGCTATTATTGTTTCAAGAGTATGAATTTGAGGTTGTAGTGAAACCAGGGAAGTTGAATGCAGGGCTAGATCATCTATCACGCATATTGTCAGGGGAAGATGCAGGCAATTTAGATGAGAGCTTACCAGATGCACATATGTTTACAGTGAAGATGGTCGATGATTACTTCTCGGACATCATACAGTTTCTAAGAACATGCATGGATCCATCAGAGATGACATTAACACAAAAGAAACAACTGGTAGTGAAATCAACAAATTATCAGATTGCAGGGAATTTATACAAGTTGGGAGTAGATGGAATATTGAGACGATGTGTATTGGAACATGATATTGGAACATGAGAGACCTATGATACTTGAAGAAGCACATGAAGAGATTGCAGGAGGGAATTATGCAGGGAGAGAAACTGCACAAAATATTTTGTGCACAGGACTTTGGTGGCATACACTTCACGTGGATGTGAAGGAATACTACCAGTCATGTGATGTATCTCAAAGAGTGGGAAAGTCATCTAGGGGAGATGAAATTCCTTTAAATCCATAGGTTATGTTGCAAGAATTTGATAAGTGGGCCGTAGAATTTGTAGGACCAATCAATCCACAAGCAAGAAAATCAGGGGCAAGATACATTATCTCTGCGATGGAGTATTTGACGAGATGGGAAGAAGCCGCCCCAGTTACAAATTGCACCACAAAGACTATTGCGAGGTTTTTGTTTGAGAATATAGTCGCAAGGTTTGGATGTCCGTGCATATTACTTAGTTGTCAAGGCACACACTTTCTAAATAAGAAAATTGCAACATTAACTGAGGAGTTTCAAATCCATCATCAGAAGAGTACCTTCTATCATCCTTAGGCTAATGGAACAATGGAGGCTTTCAATAAAATCTTGGAGAATGCCTTGACCAAAATTTGCAATGTAGGGAGAGACGATTGGGACTTAAGAGTTCTTGCAGTGTTATGGGTGTACATGATGAAAAGTAAGAAGTTGACAAGTTAGACACCTTTCAGATTGGTCTATGGGAAGGAAGTAGTGATGTCAATGGAGTTCATTATTCCTAACCTGCACATTGCAACAATCATTGGGCTATGAGACACTAGCGCAATAGAGGAGAGATTAGCATAGATGGCACAACATGAGGAAGATTGGTTTGTCGCAAGTTTTTATCAACATGTTCTAAGGCTAGATAGAAATCTTGGCATGATCGACACATCAAACAAAACAATTTTGAAGTAGGAGATTTGGTACTACTCTATGACAACAAGTTGATGCAGCATCTAGGAAAGTTTAGAATGCACTGGTTAGGACCATATGTGATTCAGTAGGTAACAGAGACAGGTGTTGCACAATTAGGAACCTTGAAGGGAGAAGTCATTGGAGGTATGGTGAATGGAAGTTGGTTGAAACTCTATATAGATGGTTGATAGTCTGTGAAGTAATTTGGGCTACGCCAGAACCCATCTATTATAGTTTTTGTACGATAGTAGGAAGGAAAAACACAAAAAAACAAATAAAAGTAGAAAAGGGAAGAAAATAAAATAAAAATTAGATTGAGAAAAAATAAAAAGATTACAAAGTATCAAACCTTGGAGATTGCGCATAAGAAATGGTTATCACACATTAGAATGGAACTGTGTTAATTCATGAAAGAAGAAATAGAAGAGATAGATTGTGGAACACATCGATGCAAGAATTAGAACCGTTGCGTAGTTTGGCATCGAACATATCGTTAAAAGCATTAAATCATGAAAATGATGGTTGTGAAGCGGAAGTGACAAGTCATAAAGGTGTCGTAGAGAAGTAAATGGTAAAAGCCACCATAAATCATGATAGATTGGAAATACGAGGGAAAAATAACACGATGGATTTGGTAATAAAGGAGTCTTTATTTAAACAACTCATCACCCTTGGCGGTGGACTAGCCAAGACAATTAAGGCAAGATGAGACATGTACAGTTGGAATGAAGGCACAAAAAAAACAAGAATTCATTCAGTCTAAGTAATTGTTGCATGTAAGTGGGAGCGAACAAAGAAAACCAGAGTGAATTTGAGAACAGATCCGAGCTACCACTACCCACAAAGAGACACAAGACTAGTCCATGAATCCACCACATAAGTGGAATGCCACCGCTAAAAGTTGGAGTATCGTCTGTAGCAGTGAGGAAATTGGTGAAGCGACCAATATCATCGCCAGAGGTCGAGAAGGTATTCAGAGCTTTGGCTTCGGCGCCACCAACAAGATTTCACATAGAATACCTACCTCCACGAATGGACAATGCACCACTTGTCAATGTACCAACCAAAGGGAAGTACCCATTGTCGATAGCACCAGTTATGGATGGTGTAATCATTGCCAAAGACATCCTCGGGAAGATTTATAGCCTTAAGTTTATAGACCATGATATCACTGATCCATATAAGTTCCCAGAGTTGGTCAGGGAGCAATATTTGCACACTAGGAGTGTCCAAGAAACATGAGAAATCCTGCTCGAGCCACAGGAGCGGGTGTTAGGGTTGTAGAAGGCAGGAATATTGAACCTACTAGAAATTTTGCATTTCGGGCAGAGTACAAAAATTAATGCATGCATGAAGGTATAGTTAAGATGTCTTCATGGGGGGACATTCTGGTTGGAACCCCCAGTATCAATCGATACTGCACTGGTTGCATGAAAAACTGGACTTACAAAGGTTAGCGAGGACCCAACCATTCTATTCAACAAGGCGGGAGAGTGATCCCTCTCTGAGTCAATGAAAGAGAAATTCGATACATTTATAGGAAAAAGGGGTTTGTATGTTAAGAGAATTAATGATAAAAATGTGAGGTTTGTGATGCAGGTATTGTCCTGCAAGCTGCTGCGAAAATGTCGCAAAGATGAAGTACCGACTGCAGTCATTATAGCTGCAGAAAAATGTATGGAAGGAGTTCAGACGAATTGGGATACCTTTTTAGTCAACCAATTCTTGGAGGATTGCACAAAGGCCCAGGAAAAGGGAACGAAATTCCATTACGCATGGTTGTTGATCTTGATTGTGTTGGTCGGGTGGCAAGAACCAGGATATTACCAGTGAATGCGCACATCTAGTAACAACAATTTGGCTGCGAGGTATGCCAATTTATGGCACAAAATAATTAAGAGAAGACATAATGACAGTAACAACACATTTTTTGATTACTTGGAAAATATCACATATGCAGTTGGGCACACACCCCGAATATTGGTCAAAATGGTAGCAACATATAAAGATATTGCACGGTTTAGTGAAAGCATGCACCATATGTACATGAAGACTAGGAAGGATCCAACACGCAAATGGTTGTCAACTAGTTACTGGTTGACAATAGAGGAAGTGAGATTGATAGTCAACGATTGGGAGGAATACTGGAATATCCCAGTCAAGAAAACAAGGCACTCGGATGAGGGAGAAGAGCAATAAAAAAGTGGTGAGGATCCTGATGATGAGCAGAAAAACGGCGCAGGAGACCAACCTGGTCCATCCACAACAATAACGCAACAACCAATCCCAACAACAAGGACAAAAAGAAAGGATACGGGGATAACACCCGCAAGGGGGGTGCACCAGAAGGCCAAAGCACAGAGATAGACCCCATTTTATATATTAGCTACTAATGATATGGACATAATTGGCTACGAGGATATGGTATGCCACAAAAGAAATATGGGAGGAAGCAACAAGGAAGCAAGAAGAGAAACATAAGAAAGTGCAACAACAACTAGTAGCACTCCAGAAGATGATGGAAGCAACTAACATCACAAAAGAGCAAAGGACCATGGAAGGACCATCCATGGTGCCAATGAGAGAACTAGAAAGGGCACAACCGGCCTTGACACAGTTAACAATAAGGCATAAAACCTTACAGTTTGAGACAAATGTGCTAGAGTTGTCAATGGGAGAATTACAGGAGAAAATAAATGCGTTGGGCCACCTTAATATAGTTGTATCAAAGATTCCCATGAAAATACTATAGGATTCACAAGCAGGACCGTTGCAAGAAATGAAGAATAGAGGAGAGGAAGTGCACAAAGAATTGGAAAGAATAAGGGACAAAAGATCCCAATTAAAGGAACAGTATGACACGACACTTCAACAAAAGAGGGAAGTTGAAGGCTGAGTAGAATAATTTATAAAGAATAAAGATGATGTTGAGGAGAGGGCCAAGAAAGCATTACAGAACAAGGATGACATTGAAGTCACTGCATAGAAAACCCAAGCAGTAGTGCAGAAGCTATATAAGGCAATTCCACAAGTGCCCATAGTAGTAGAAGCTACTATGGAGGAGAAAGTGTTGAAAATTGGGGATGTCATTAAAGGCTTCCATGAACATATTGTGGAATTGAAATTACAGAGCACGCCAGGAATGCCACTAGAGGTGCACGAAGGAAGGGAGAGAATGGAAACAACAAAAATTGCCAACATTAAGAAAGTAGAAGGAGAATGTGCCAAACTCTATGAGGAGAGTGTGAAGGTATGGACATAATTAAAAGAAGACCCGTAGATGAAGGACATAGAGGTCGAGCTAAGAGAAGTGAAAGAACATGTGCATCAGGCAAAAAAAAGGGAGGTTACACTACCACCAGTGGAGTGTATGACATCCATTTCGGCTCAGCGGTAGGCATATGTAGAAGTGGAGAGAATGAGGGATCAACAAAGGATCCTGCAATAGATACTAAGACCAATGTGGGAAGAAGAAGTGAGGATAATTGGAGAATTGGCCAAAGTGTAGGGTAAGGTCAAGCAGGAAGCGATTGAAGAAGAGAGCACACTTACAAACTTGACCGCTTAGGGGAGAAAGGAGATAGCAACAATAAAGGCCGCAATCATCAAGGAGGTGGAGGTAGCAAAGGATTCCTCTCAAAACCTCATTTCGACATGGAAGAGCAGACAACAAGACTGAGTGGCTTGGGACGAGCCACAGGTGAGTGTTGGGGGCTTATTGGACATGCAGCTTGGAAATAATTTTGTAGTTTTGATACAGTTTTTGGGAAAAATCCTAAGTATAGGAAAAGTGTGTGGAAGAATAAGGAAATCTAGGGAGTGCACAGCCAAGGCACATCCAAGAGGAAAGTGCACAGAAGTAGGAAAGTGTGCATAAGTAAGACAACTCATGAACAAGAGAATAAAGTAGGCAGAATAATAAAGCCAATGGAGGATAAAAGTAAGGGAAGAAAGCGAGAGAACAAGGCATGACAGAAGGATGACAACCCGATAGTCTAGAAATGGAAGAAAAACAGAAAAGTAGCATGCCCATTGAAAAGCAGAAGAAAACAGTTGAACAACCAGTTAACTAAACTGACCATGCATTGTAATGGGGTATTTTTTGGATGAACGGATTAGGGTTTTTAGCCCTAGATTGTTGTATAAATATGTAACAGGTTGGGAGAATATAATATGGTTGGTTCCCTCGGTGGTTGGTTCGACTTTATTCCATGTTGAGTTCCAAAGTTCTTGAATGTAACAATTTGTTGATGAGAAGAATGAATAAAGGAAGGTTAAAGAGATGATATTGAATCTTGTGTTGTTTGTTTGTTATATGTTTGCTTATGGATTATGGATGGTTGCATAGTAGATTAGTTTTATCTCATGTTGAATCTTTGCGCAATGATAATAATAGTTGTAACAATGAAATATAGATGAATCTAGAATATATCGATTATAGGAATCTAAATCATAATCAAGTTAATATTGAATAAGAACTGAGTTATGGGCACTGAAAAAATAAGAAAGAATGAATTGAATGATTGCCTCAGATTTCCTCAATACTACAAAATCCATGTTCTCATAGTCCCAATAGATACCTCGGGTGAGACTTCATTTGCGCAAGTAGGTGATGCTGAAAGGGTCGGTGTCTGGTGGGTTTTTTTGGTGAAAGATAATTCGAACCTAGGGTCATACGAACTTTGTAGAGCGCCAACAACTGATCATTGATGTATACCATTAACAAGTGGGAGGGAAATCACCAATGATGATAATGACTCCCAAGGTGCCCCAATAAATTCCAACAAATGTGAATAAACGAATTGAAGTCGATCATTCATGGAATCATTCGATCAGACATCAATGATGTAAACCTACTGTCGAAAATGAGGAGGCCTACCATTGAGACATGCAGGTCCCAAGGTACTAACTGGTTTTTAAGTCTAATGAATCTGATAGGAATGGACTCATCGAAGGAGGGTCGTGATCTTCCCCCCATCATCGACACGAAACTAACACGATAAAGTGATGTAAGATAATGGATTAAATGAGAACAGATTGACACAAGGATGAACACTTGTAATACTGTTGAATGGTTAATTTGGGTTAAAACTTCCTTTAACATTGTGAGGCATGACAAAAGACTTGACAGCATTAACTCGATTGAGAGATAGACCAAAACATAGTGTGACAATGATTGGGGCACTCTTCGGGTGAGTCGAAAGAGCATGATGACTCATGAGATTTGTATGACTCAGAGATAGCTGGATTACCCAACTGTAAGACAAGACGTAAACATGTTCCATGTTCAAGGGAGATCACAACAAACAACTGCCAAAATGCTTTCCAAAACTTGAACCACTTCTCTCAAATTCC